>APFE030999630.1:0-16895 GCA_000404065.3 Pinus taeda
CTCTCATTCACATTTCTACATGATTGACATATAAAATACACCAACCTCATACATAAAACATAATTTTTCTTGTGAGATGAAAAATGTGTTTATAAATATGGACATATAACTTTCAATTAAAACAAAATTCAATATTGGTGTGCCAAAAAAACAGGAACACACCATACATGGTGCATTGCAAAAACTGGAATCCACCGAAAATGGTGCGTACATTGATTTGAGGAACTAGTTTCAGTTTATGTATGTACATAACATTAGTTATTTTTATTTTTCAATTGAGTGCATCGACATAAAATCTTCGCACTAATGCATTAATTTTACGTCGACGCACCAGACCGGAAAATTCAAGTTAACGAACGCAATTGGCACCTCAGACAACGAATGGACATTCAGGTTAACAAGCAAACTTCACAGCCTGGTGTGTTTCCATTTAGCTAACACAAAACCACTAATGGTGCCTTAATTTTACGCACCAATTTGTGGTTCATCCTGTAAATTTACATGGTGCACCCTGAATGGTGCAAACTGAACATCTTGAATGCACTGTGTAGAAAAATAAATAAAAAACAATGCATTTTTTTACTTAATTTTGAATTCTATCTGCTAAAAAGTTATGTTAGGGAGAAAAATAGACAATACCTATAGATTTGTGGATTAGGTAGGCATGGTTGCCATAGAAAGGGAGAAAATAAATTTGAGCATCATTTGAAAAAAATTGAAAGGTGTGCAGTGATCAATAAATGGAAGGATGGCAAGCAAGGGAAGCATCGATGGAAGGGTGCTTCATAGAGGTAAAAGTTTCACTAGTGATTGAGAGCTATACAACACTGCAAATCGTAAAAATTAATTTTATGGCCGGTAATATTTTTTTATTCAACCCTTTCCAGTATACTTAACTAATTAACGCATCGACGCAAAGTATTTATGAAGTGTACCATGATTTTTTAAATTAGAAACCCTACTATGGTGTACCATGTTCTTTAAGCAATGGAGCATGCCAAAATACAAATAACACTAGTGCTTCATGGAAGTATAGCACCAAAATGGTGAAAATTAATTTTAGAACCAATCTTTTTTTGAATTTAGCCTTTTTCTGGTGATATCGAGTAGTATATACACGAGTGATTCAATTTCATCTAGTGCACTGCTATTTTTAAATCAAAAACCATGCAATGGTGCACCATGTTGTATACACACTAGGGAATTTTGAAAAGGTCAAAGCATGAGGCCTTCGTGGGAGTGACATTTTTTAAAATTTACACTAGTCTGGTGCTATTGAGGAATATATGAACCAGTGCTACAGAGTCACTAAGCACACTGTTAGTTCTTTACCTATTAATCACCAATGCGTATATTTCTATTAATGGCACCAGTGCTTATATATGAGTAGCGCACTAATGTTTTTTAAATTAAAAACCTTGCCCTAGTGCACCATGTTTTTAAGCACTTGAGCTTTCATAAATAAAGAAATTACTGGTGATTTATGTGAGTATAGTACTGAAATGGTGAAAATTAATTTTACGACCAACATTTTTTTAATTTCACCCTTGTCCCGTGCTATCGAATAGTATAAACACTACTTCTCCTTTTATATGTAGCGCACCATTATTTTTATTTCTATAAAAAAATAACCCTATAATGGTGCACCATTTTATATTAAGCACTAGGACCTTTAGTTCAATTAACAACATTGGTGCATATAATATAATCAACACACCATCATATTTATATTAAAAACCTCACAATAGTGCACCATATTTTTTATGTATCGGGACATTCTTATACGGGTCTAACACTGGGGCATTGTGAAAGTATAGCACCAGATTAGGAAAAATGATTTTCATAACTGATATTTTTTAAATTTAACCCTTTTCCAATGCTATTAATTAGTATATGCACTAGTGTGCATTATGTACTTAGTGCACTGTTATTATTATTTTTTTTTTATGAAAAATTACTCTACCACAATGCAACATATGTTGTTAAGCACCATTCTGTATAGGTATCGTAACACATCGGTGGATTATTGTATTATAGACGCACCAATAAAAAAATTCTCCTACCAATCTACACTAATGAACTCCCCTATAAAAAAAATTGGCTATTTTTATAGGGGCTTCTGCAAAAAAACTCTGACACAGTTTCTTTTCCTTGTAGTATGAAGGCATAAATTGTGTCAGAGTGATTATTGTGTTGAAATATTCTCAAACTTTTGTGGTTATCCCATTCTCTAAAGTCCAAATCTAAACCAGTGTGGTGTTTTGTCCTCGCAACCCTCATGAACACCTTGTCACTGAAAGCATGAACGACATGAGTCATATCTAGAAATTAATTAATTAATAGCTAAGTGAGTCATGGATTAATGAAACAATTGATTTCTCAAAATAATAGAAACAACAAGTTAAAGTGGAATTAAACACATAATCACTTGTCATTGGCAATAATATGTGAATCAAAAATAAAAAAATATTGTTAATTTCTGAATTTAACATATGATTGGAGATATAAAACTAAAAAATGATTGAGAAACCCTTATTTTCATCCATTGGATCATGTATAAAATGAAGAATATTCTTACATTACTAAATCAAGAACATCCATAAACTCTCATATTTTAAAAAATAGAAATTTATTAACACCAATTCTAATATAGACCATACCTATCGGCGTAGTAAAATAGTCCATTTATATATAATGTAAAATCCTTGACTATGTAATGTTAAGCTATGTAATGTTAAGTGAAGATTATTGGAGAGACACAATCATGTGAATCAAAATTCAAGTGAAGTTTCCACTATTGTCACCCATCAAAATGCAAGTGAAGTTTCCACTATCGTCACCACTTAGAGGAAACAACATGCAAGGCTTACTTTATTCGTAACTTTAAAAAACAAATTTTTCTTTTTTTTTCAATCCTATTTCTTTATCTTCTACCACCACATATAATATGTTTCATAAGCTTTAAAGAAAGAACATTTCATATATTTCAAAACCAGAATTAAATAATTCTTTATTTTCCATGTGAAAAGCTAAGAATTTGTAACGCTTTAGAAATTGAAAATTTGTTTGAAAATTTTTATTCCATCTCATGGATCATTTACACAACTAAAAATATTTTAAATTTATTAAATTTATACTATTCATTTTCTTTTATATTTTAAAAAATGAAAATTATGGCAATCCTACTTTGAAATAAACCATACCTATGAATATAATTATTCAATTCAATTATATTTACCTACGAATATAATTATTCAATTCAATTATTTCTAAATATAAGCAGAAACAATCTTTTAATTCTTAAGATTTAAATCGACACTTTAAATTATCTCTTAGAATCACATGTTTCAAAAATAGTAAACATCAAGACAAATATATGGTTGGGAATCAGTAGCATCCCAAGCTCTCATCTAGATCGAAAACATCAAGGGAAAACAAAATTTTGTATTTAATGGCGCTCACATCCTACAAGTAGAACCCAAAGGGTTAAAACTAGAATTTGCACCAGATGTTGCAAAGGAAATTTTGTAGGGAAAAATTTCAAGAAGAATCATGACATATAAAAAATTGTTAGATCCCACTGTCATTCTTTATGTTTGTTCAAAGAAAATACAATTATAGGAAAAGAAGGTAGAGGATACACACATTTTAATAAGGTTGAGGGTTTTAAGATCGACCAACTTGGATATTAATTCTAAAGGTTTAGGAACAAGGATTTTGGTAAAGAGGGAGACGAAATCAAAGCTCACAAAGATGTCATTAGGGTCAAGATGAATGGATTTGGCCTGTTGGATAAAGTGGGGGGAATCTTTAATGAAAGAATAAGATGTGACAAGAAAGGGTTGAAGTTTGGTGGCTAGGAAGTGAGAGAGTGCCTGAGTGGTGGCTCCATTAGCACTCACTATGGGTCTTAAGGAGATATCATTTTTATGAATCATTGATTGGGCATAGATTCTAGGGCTCACAGGATGACGACGCTTCTGAGTAAGAGGATCAAGAATAAGAAGTTAAATCACACTTTTTATATGTCGTAGCACTTACTACACCCAAATTTAGGAGTTAAAAAATGTCATATCATTGAAAAACTTCTACTTCAAAATAAAATGCATTGTCTACACCCAAATTTAGGAGTTAAAAAACCTCATGTCCTTGAAAAACTTCTACTTCAAAACAAAATGCATTGTATACACCCAAATTTAGGAGTTAAAAAACCTTAGATCCTTGAAAAACTTCTACTTCAAAATACTGCACCCAAATTTAGGAGTTAGAAAACCTCATATCCTTGAAAAACCTCTACTTCAAAATCAAATGCATTATCTGTGATTACGCCTATGGTGGTCATATAAAAAAACAACAAAGAAAAGCCTAAAAGATTACATAATGACTTTAGATCCCAACTGAAATTGATGATCTTCAGATAATGGATTTGGTCTATTTTGCATGCCACAATACTTAGGATCGAAGCGCAAGTTGCTTAAGATGCTCCATAACATATTCATTGTTTTTTTTCTTTCAATATCTTCTCTTCCTTAAAGCACATCCCATTCTCTACACATAATGTAAACTCAAATCTATTATATAGCAAAAATTTGAACCTATTAATCATGGAATTGGCACAGTTATAAATATTTTACAAGCAAGAGATATTTTTTTCACACATAGCAGACTATATCATATGTGAAAAGTCCTAATCAACAACTATATTCCCACTGTAGTAGATACATAGAAGAATATTATCCTCGTGATGCCAACAACAAGCAATATCATTGACATATAGGGTTCTTTTCCCCTGCCTAATTTATGGAGGTGCACCAATTCCATCTCTCTATACAAGTAGTCAATGGATTCTTATGTATGTTTTATATATCTGTAAATTGGTCCACTCTGAGAAATGCAAGCACAACATCAAATCAACAAAAAGCCCGAAAGTTGAAAAGAAATAAGACAGTTTCTAGAGTTGCAATATCAAAAATTGACAGCTAGCTCTCGCTTCAATATTGGGCTCAATTTGTTTAGAGAAATACTAATTTCATTAAAAAAAACAAACATTTAAACGACATGCTATTGTTACATCAGAGAACTCGGGATTTCAATATAGAAACAACGAATAAAGACACGTTAGCAACAGAGAAAGTCACGTTGTTTCAATTAAGTATACTTTTCAACTTAATGTAAAGCGTACGGGATTATATACCAAGCTCCCTCACCGGTCTTTGGATTTATGGTGAATAAGTATACTACCAGTCTACTCGTGTAGGTTCTACCAGTTATCTCAACCTGATATGCGAGATATTCCTACAGGATATGAAAATCTGGAGTAGGATATCCGGGCCAGACATGCGAACTACCAATTCGATCTCCATTAGATATGGAAATACATCCAATTACCAATGTAATCAGCGTCATATATGCAAATTATATCCGCTCGAATTATAAATGCTTCTGATTATGTGAATTAGCGCTCCGTCTGATATGAAAATGTTGCCCCTTCCTCGTTAGGTGAAGATCAAGCGGAATGGAACCAACCAAGCGAAGCAAAGCCTTAAGTCCCCACCTCATCTTCAACTTCCTGCACCTTTTATCTTATTACAACGGCACCTCGACGTAGTTCGTGACCAGAGGAGTCGTATGCCTCCCCCAGCTCCCTACACATTATGCACTTGACTAATTACTCCATCGGTTCCTTACCAATTAAATAAATTATAAACTATCTACAACTAAAGTAAAAAGCAAGGTAATAGCTCCCTAGTTTCAGCATCCACAACATAAAATTAATATCATGTCAGAACACAAAAGAAGGAAATCTTTTTTTAAGCAGGAACCAAAACAAAAAGAAAAAAACCCAATTCTAGTTCAATCGATATGATTCATTTTATGAGCCTTAGCTATAGTTCTTTTATTATTTTCCCACCTAGCAATCCTCAAGAGATTTTTATTGTATATGAAATGGTAACACATTATATGAAATGGTAACACATTATAGTTGGTGGTTGCATACAAAATACAAATATAGATACAATACCCTTTCAAATTGCATCAAAATAATTTGGGGGCAACATTTTTGGTACAGACTCTATTACTGACTTTATAAATTTTCACCATGAAGCAAATATTTTACAATCTTTTCTAAAACAAAGACTAGTAGTTGGACTAGTAGTTGGCATCCATGGAACATTTATTTGATTTACGAAATTTATCGCATATAAAAATAATAATGAAAGGTCTTACTTTCTCATTGAGTTGGCCTTTTTCGCTTCCTTCCCATGCTTTGATCTCTGTATTATTTTTCTCATTATTCAATTTCACAAGAATGATCTCTGCAGAAATTGCCATTCATTAATAACGTGAAGCCGTTAAGTCAAGGGAAACAAATATAACCAAAACAAGTAGGATATTATGAAACATAGGTAATACAACATATAATGGAACCTATGCTATGAAAATAAGGGAGATTTTTTAAAATTACTTGGACTCCAAAGAGAAAAACTGGTAGAAAATATAGACTTACCCAGTGTAACAGACCTCTGAAGTCTATCATTGCTATCTGAGATGGCACATAGACCTTTAATGACCTACGCCATCCACCGCTGTCGCTGCCACTAGCATGCGCTCAATTTCCTCTCCTCTCAATGGACTAGCAAACAAATTTAGCTGGAATATCATTGACCATAATTTAGGGCATCTTGATCTTAGATCTATCCCCAAAGTGCACCAACCACTTACTCCATCTACAATGATCCATTGTTTGAATCTCCTTGAGTTACAAGATCAACCGTTTTATCATCACAAAGAGCACGTGCTAAGTTTAGTTGAGCGACAAGAATCTGAGCAGTGACACCAAGTCGAATCCCATCTCCCACATGTCTCCCAAGATAAGTCCACAGGTCGTGACTTGTCACAGCAGCAGCAGGAGGCGGCGCCAACAGTAAAAGGCCAAAGGCAGCTACAACATAGTCACATGACGTGTCACAATCCGAAATTGGACCTCGTCCTCCCATTTATGCGGTTGACTGCTCCATAATTAAGCTTACATATCTTGATTTGAGTGGTTGCAACGGATTAACTATCTAAAGAAAAACATTGGGAAAAATAAACACACAACCTAGAGTAGTTTGTGCGGTTGGGAAAGTCGTTGCGAAATGGACGGACTTGGGACTGTGTAGCAATCGTCATCTAATTTAAATCAACGGATAATTTTAATCCAATTGTCTAACAAAATATCGAATGGCACAAATTATGACACGAAGGAAGTTAGGAGAGTTGATTTAGAGGGGAACGCCTTACAACATAAAAATAAAAAATAAAAAACCTTTTTAAAAGGCACATATTTATGCATCACTGTATTAAAATTTCACAATTATATTTGTAAATACAGATGATATATTGATTAACATCATTTTCCACATTTTATATGTCATTTGACATTTGAAAATAAAATTCTAAATCAATTACATTTACTAATATAATTGTGCTAGCGATATAACTTACTAATTATACTATAAAACTTATTATAGAACCTAATATTATTATAAAAAGTTATTTTAAATATTATATTCCTATAAATTTATAATACAAAACTTTAATAAATACTTGGTTTCACTTTATCATATATTTTGGATTTTTTTTTAAGCATATCAGGAATGTAAATTTATTTTATTGTTTTAAGATGAATAAATAAATATGTGATCATGTGTATTTGCTATAGGCACAGCATAAGTTTCAGTACAAAAGGATTACCCGCCACCTTTTTCTCCAAAATCTAACCTATGCTGTAGCTCATATCTACACGGAGTATAAGGTACCGTGCTTTTTATTTTCTTTCAGACCCGGGAATTTTCACTGCAAAAGTGATTACTCGGCCCAACCGGAACTTCAAAGGACTACCCGCTCTACCCGCTCCTTCAAAAGGCCCAGTTGGAATTCATTTTCGATGCCAAAATACAAAATTGCGTTGATTATTTCAGTATTGTGTGGTGCTATGTTACAGAACATTGGCGGGCTAAAAAGAGAATAACAGAAAATACTTTAAAATCTTAAATTGTGTTCAGTTTATATATATATGTATGGTTTAGTTTTATATGTTAAAATAGAGTTAACTATTTATAGAATATTTTATATATAACTTTGTTGATTTATAATTATTTATTTTAGGATATAAATCTCTCTTTAACTGATATTTTATTTAAAATATATAACTTATAATTTATTTATAAAAAATATATTAACTATTATTTATTTTAATTACTGATATTTTATATATTAATTCACTTATTTTAATATATATATAAAATTATCAATTATGTTTATTTTAATAATAAGAGAATTAATAACCAAATTAACTGATTTGAACAAAAAATTTGGTCTAACTAGCTGTTTCCTGGTCAAATCAAGCTGTCATTATTCTAGCCATTTCCTAGATATTCTGCCTGATCTATTTGTAATGCATAGCAAGATTTGCTCATTCAACTTGTCCTGACGATGAACCACACTGGTTGGTTCGAAACGCATCGACAAAATTATCTCTATGTGATTTTCGCCCTAAATTCTTTTGAAAATTGATATGGATCACAGAAGCCTAAATTCATATTATCATATTAACTTTAGAATTTTTCTTCATATTTTGGTATGATATTATGGTTCTCGATCTTCGACGACAAATGGTTGGATACAGGTCGCACACTGCGGTGTCAACTCATGCCAACCGGAGATGGAAGGGATTTAAAAACACAACCCTTCAATAAATTGCATGTGGTGACGGGTCATTATTATATTCGGAAACTGGTCATGTGGTCACGGGTGAAAATTGGCTTGACAAATATATGTTGTAAGGGGATTGAGGATACTATAGATCATAGTTACCTAATTGAATTCGCACTCGATATATTTTGTGAATTTTTATTATCTTTTGATATATTTGGTTAATATTTATTATCTTCTAATAATTTGCTTAATTGAAAACTATATTCTATATTACAATACTACATAACCTCATTTAATTTATTAAAAGATTATGTTCTATCTTAGTGGTCACTTTCCCTGAACATTGATCTAGTTTTCCAAGTTTGTAAATTCATACATTAGGTATTTGTTTTTTTATGTTGTGCAATTATAGAGGACACTCTTCATATCTTTTTAAAATGTCCATTTGCAATAGTTATTTGATATTTGAGATGGAGTAATCTCATTATTCAACATTAAAGGCAAGTGGTAACAAGGATTGATTCAACGATGTCTATCTTCTTGGTGCATAACACATAAACAACACTCCACATTACCATTTTATATATTCTGGGGGTGTGGAGATACAGAAACAAAAAACTTTTTGAACAACAAGAACCAGACATCATACAACAATAGTTAAGATTGTTGCATACTTCGGGGATATTGGACCAATTATCATAAAAGGCCATAGAGGTATCATCAAGTATACCAATATTTGGAGTGAACTCCCAGCTAGTTTCATTGATGGGGCGTGTGTACATACGAAATGTGGATACAGGGCATATATTGTAATGGAACCTGGTACATTTTATCACTTTTGGTGGGAAGGAGGAAGAGGCACAAACAATCGGGTAGAATTTATTGCACTATGGGGGACATTTCTGTTTGCAAAATGGTTGGGTATTGAGACTATAAAGATTTTCGGAGACTCAAAAAGTGTCATAGAACGAGTACACGAATCCTCTCAATTTAATCATTTCGATATTTCTGCATGGATAAGGCATATCTAGATTCTGGAGCAAACCTTTCGTCATATTACATATAGGCATGTCTACCGTGAACAAATTGGGGTTGAGCATATGTTATCAAAAAGGGGAATTGCAGGACAAAAAAGTTTGATTCACTTTCATGCTTATCAACAAGGTTCAGTAATAAATGAAGGAACTATAGAGATCCTGTAGCATAGAAATTTTGTATACGTGGTTTTTATAGAGGCTAGGACAAAGATACTTCAATCAGAGGGGGTATACTAATAGATTTTCAAAGTAGAATCGCACGTGGATATCAAGGATATGACAGGTAAGTAGAATTTTGCATTAAGTTTTAATTAAGTACAATGATAAATATGTGACATAAATAGTTTTTTTTAGAAGTAAATCAGAAACAAGCTATTGTAATCGCCTTTACTAATGAAATATGATGTTTTTTTTTATTGAAAAAATAAAATAAAAGATCATGCATTATATCCACAACAACGAAAGTGTGTGTTATACATGCAACGACGACTTTTCTATTGTTTAAGTGATTAAAGAACCCAAAGGTCTCATTCAATTATTTGAACCCCATGTTATTTCTTCCTCCAAACCTTATCAAATTCAGCCCCTATCACTCTGTGAGAATTTGAAGGAAAAATAATTTAATGTTTTCGAATTCAATCATTATCACTCCCTTATCTCTAGGAAATTGAAAGGGATGATTATGTATTATTGTCGGGATACGAAAGTTAGCGGTTGGAAGAGAACACATGCCTTCCAGTTGTTGAAATATGGGAAAACCAATCTAATAAAGGTATCATAAAACCCTCAGCGGCCCTTTACGCTCTTTATATTCAATCAGATACAAAGCTTAAAATTCCCGTCATATGAATTTAGCGAGATAACCACAACCATTTTTGTGCCCAAGTATCCAAGACAACATAAAAAACACCCCTGAAAATTGGAGTCTGGGCGGGTAATCGATATAAAAACAAAATTAATATTTTATAAGTACTTTTTCTTAATGAGATAATGTCTCAATATAAGTATGTGAATTCTTTTTCAAGATATTTTTTTATTAGTTGATTAAATCTTTAAACTACACACCAATATAGGTAGTTACTTAATCGAGAATAACTTTCAACTCAACTTATCTCCTATCCCCACATTCTCTACAGTTTCTTCTATTCCCCTCTCCTCTTTTGATACTATTGGCTTCCAAAATGTAACCATTAAAACAAAGATTCAAAACAAGAAAGAATGGGTCAGGCAAGGAGCCCCTCTTGTAGCTATCAATGGGGGACTCTATCTCCCCCATCTTTCCGATAGAGAGATCGTTTCCAAGGCCATTAGAGAACAACTACCCTCATCGATCTTTTGTTAATGATCATTTTATCTCTTAACATTAGAGGGGTGGGGGGGGGGCATCCTCTAAATTTCTATCCCTTAGAAGGCTGGTGCCAAAATACAGCCAAACTATCATTCTTCTTCAAGAGACAATGGTTCTGGGGGACAAATCTTGAGAAGCGTTCAAATTCTTATGTCTGAGTTGAAATTCATATGCCATGGGCTCCTCTGCTTTGTCGAGAGGTATTCTCTCTATTTGGGACCCAGAAGTTGCCTCTTTTCATGCATTTTCCTCTTCTATCAGTATCATTTTGGCAGAGTCAGCTAAAGTTTTTCCGCACTGGATCAAGCCTGTTAACTGTTATGGTCCATATGGGGATAGAAATTAATTATGGGATATGGTCCAGGAGAGTGGTTTTCTCTTAGAGATCTATCTCATTTTTTTCCAAGGATATTAATTTTACTATCTCTAATAGAGAATCATGGTGTCTTAGAGCTCGCTCTAACCCTATGACCTCTTATTTTCCAGAGATGTTGATCTACAAATAACTCCAGGATGCAACCCCACTTCCATTAGCCCCCACTTGGAGGAATGGAAGGAGTGGTGAAGAAGGGATTGGAAAATGACTAGACAGGTTCCTTCTAGCTGATCAACTGGAAATTAACATGGGGAGATTCAGATCTTGGATTGTGCATGATAATATTTCAGATCACCTCCCTATATTTCTTAAATTTGACTTTGATAACCATTTTCACTACTTCCCCTTCAAGTTTAATCATTCTTGATTAGATCTTCAATATTTCTAAGAGCTGGTGAAGCAGGCTTGCCATTTTGGTTGAGTTAGTCCTAATCTCTCTCCTATGGAGTCTGTGCTTCGTAAAATTTCAAATTGCAAAACATTTGTGGTGGAATGGGAGAAGAAAAGGAAGAAGGAGCAAAGGGAGGATTTGATGATCTTGGAAGCTAAATACGAAAAAATATATCAGGATTTCCTTGACTGTTGTTTTCCAGTTGAAACTGTCCTGCAAATGTCCTCTATAGAAGTCAGAAAGTTGAAGATTTTAAAGATGCAGGAAGAGGCTTGGACATAAAAAAGTATGTCTACCTAGATCAAGAGTGGGGATGACAATACAAATTTTTTTCATAAGTATGAAAATCATAGAATACATTTTAATTAAATTTGGGAGTTGTAATTGCAGGATGGTAAGATCGCCACTTCTCATTAGGATATTAAAGTAGTTCTTTCCCCTCATTTTTCCTCTCTTTCTTGTGATCTATGTTCCACCCCTATTATCTCTCAGCTTGATATCATTCATAAATTCCTAGATTTTTTAGTTCTGATGAGAGAGTCAGAATTGGTGGCCAGATTTTCCTTGAGGAAATAAAAGAGGTGTTGATTCATTTTTCCAAAGATAAGAGTCCACGACCCAATGGTTGGACAATTGAACTCTTCCTCTTCTTTTTTGACTTCATGGGACCTGATCTTTGTGATATAGTAGAGGAATGTAGAAGATTGGGGAGAGTATCTAGAGCTATTAATTCTAATTTCATAGCTCTGGTTCCTAAATGCTCCAAGGCTACAACCTTATCGGATTTCAGGCCCATCTCCTTGCGTAACTTGATTTACAAGCTCATGTCCAAAATTATCTCCAATAGGATCAATCCCTCCCTTGCGGAGAAGATTTCCTCTAACCAATTCTCTTTCCTCGCCAATAAGAAGATCAATGATGCTATTGGTATTGCTCAGGAAGTCTTCCATTCAATTAAGTAAAAGAATATTCAAGCTTTTGTTCTTAAGTTGGATCTAAGTAAGGATTTTGACAAAGTAAATTGGACTTTTCTCCAATTAATCCTTCTTGAAATTGGTTTGGGATTGGAGATTATCAACTGGATTATGGGTTGTGTTTCTTCAAAAAAAATTAGTTATGATCAATGGCTGTCCTTCAAATAAATTTTCTAACTCAAGAGGACTAAGACAGGGATGTCCCATGTCTCCCTTTCTATTTTTTCTAGTGATGGAAGGTTTGAGTCTATTACTACTAGAAGAAAATTGAAAAGGTAAAATCAAAGGAATTAAGATCTCTTCTAATTATTTTATCTCGCACTTATCGTTTGTGGATGATTCCCAATTGTTGGAAGTTGGTTCTTTGTTGGAATGACAGGATTTTTCCATGGTATTGGGTTTCTTCTGGAGGCCTCAGATATGGAAATTAGTGCTAAAAAAGCTGCATTCTATCACAACTCAGTCAGTAAGGACCTTTTTTCCTCTGTCAAGTCTTTTCTTCCTTACCAGATGGAATCCGTAGACTCTGGATTCAAATACCTTGGCTTCTTTCTGAAGGCAAATGGACACCTTTTAGATGAATAGAAGTGGCTCCTCATGAAATTTGTTATGCAACCAACTCACAAGATAGAAGAAAAGATAGATCAACGACTTCAAAATCAACGTCTTCGAGGGGGAAACCTCATTTACATTACACAAATGAACAATTATTGGATGATACAAATGGCAAAACCTCCTTTCTATATGTAGAAGTCTAAGTGGTCACAATGTAATTAGAGCCAACATAACAATAATAATGTAAGGGCACAATATAACAATAGTGGGCTTCTATAGGGCACAATAATAACAATATGGAGACAACATGGCACAATAATAACAATAAGGGGCTATAGTGACAATAATAATAAGGGAATACACTAATATTATAGTGATCTAACATGCCCCTCTCCTTCAAAAAAGTGTTTTCCTCAATGCTTGAGTAGTTCTCGATGCTTCTATATAAAATTATCATCTTCCCATGTCGAATCTTCAGCGGTTAAGTTCTTCCACTCGATGAAATACTCTGAAATTGATCAATTTCATAGATGTCAAGTTCTTGTTTCAGTGACTTCTTCAGGTTCTAATATGATTTTTCCTTCCTCGTTAAGTTCTGGCAATATTGTTTGAACTGTGAGCTTGTCACCTATAACCTTCTTTAAGCATGAAACATGGAAAACTAGGTGGACTTGGGAAGATGCTAGAAGTTCCAATTTGTATTCCATAGTACCAATCTTTTGTAACACCTTGTATGGACCATAATACTTTGGTGATAGCTTATTATCCTTCTTAGCTTGCTTGATGGACATTTGTTTGTATGGTTGTAGTCATAGAAAGAAAGTTATAGCAAAAATGCTACAATGAGCTGTTTGAAGCAGCGAAACCCTAGAATCTAAAGCTCTGATACCAAATGTTATGCAACCAGCTCACAAAAAAAAAAAAGATAGATCAATGACTTCAAAATCAATCTCTTCGAGGGGGCAACCTTCTTTACATTACCTAAATGAACAATTCTTGGATGATACAAATGACAAGACCTCCATTCAAACCTTCCATGTCTTTCTTCAAAGAATGTATTGCATTTGATTCACTAACGACATAGCTGAATATCACTTGTTCTAGGAAGTTCAAAAATATATTATTTTTTCGTTTGTTGTTGATACTTACAGCTTGTAAGATAGTCTGTATTTTTTTTGTTCTCCTTGAATAACACAAAAGTTAGATTTTTCATTGAAAAAAAGCATCCATCAACTTCTTTAGCATTGTGAATAAACTCCTTAAACTAGAAAGAATCATACTCATTTACTAAGAAAGTATCACACTTAAGACAAGTAGCAATTAAAAATCTATGACTCCCCCTTAAGGACGACCTGTCTTATTCTTGATCAGCAAAGTCTAGCTATGATCCAATCAAAATATTGATGTCTATATAAAGGAATAACCATTCAATGGAATCCATATAAAGGAATAATCAAAATGTTGATGTCCATATAAAGGAATAACCATATTTATATATTATATGTTTATGGAAAGACATAACTTTATTTATATATTGTTATTTTAAAGATAATTAATGATGATTATAATGATAGGTTTTATTAGTTCATATTTTGGGATTTGTTTTCAACCTAAAGGATAGGTTTTATTTTTTTGGTAACTTTGGTTATAATTACATCAAATTTTTAAAATATTAATATTTTATTAATTTTACGGTTATAAAAAATTTAGGTTAAATAAAATTAACATATTGAGTCAATATTAGGATAAATTTTATGTTGTTTGTTTGTTTATCTATGTGTAGTAGTGTCCTTTATATAATTTGTTGTTGAATTTTATCTTCATTTAGAGTTTATTTTCTTGATCCTTCGTGTTTTTTTATGTATTTTATCATCCTATTCGTTCTTAACTCCTTTTAATATTTTTGTTATATATTTTATTGTTGACCCCATTTTATTTATTGATTATTTTTCTTTGGAAACATATATGTGTGTGTGTGTTTTATTTTTTTCCATTATTTTATTTTATTTCCATTACTTATTTTATTTATCAAATGGTCTTGTCTCGATTAGGGTTTTGTCTCTTATAATTTTTGACCGCCTTCCTTTAAAGTTGACTTTATTTATTTATTTTAAAATTTAATTTAAAATTATTTTCAAAAAACTACTTGTAATATAGCGATTAATTATTACTATTTTTTAAATAAATTAACAAACTAATATCAGAATTTAAATATTATTTTCAAAAAACTAGTCGTTTAAATATAGTCGTTACTTAATAAATTTATTTTAATATATTAATAAAATTAAAACTATAATTTAAATATTATTGTTCAAATATAACGCGTTACTTGAAATTATGTCTCTACATTGCTCTCTATTTAAGCCTTTGCCATGGTATGCCTCTTCATCTGGTGCTGATGATGAACCACACTTGTTGGTTCGAAATGGGTCGACCAAAATGCTCTTATGTGATTTCTACCAAAAAACTTTGCTTTAAATATTGAGTCAACAATAGTTAAATAAAATTTGAATTTAAAACGTCATATCTCATTATACATTTAGATAATATATTCAAAGAAACTAACCTTTATAAAGTATATCAACCACATTTAATTTATCTTTCTTTTCATTTAACATTAAATAACACCTTATTATTTATATTTTTAATTTATTAATACAAACCAACAAAAAAAATTATTAAATGAATGTATTACCATGAGTTATCTATGTCTACATAATATAATTTCAAAAAAGCATAAACCATTAACTAATTAATCAATAACCTATTTCAGTAAATAATGTATTTGTGAAACTATAATAATTTATGCATATTGGGTATCGAGGAATAACTAACTTACAAATATCATGTACTTTAATTAAATAAGTTGTAGACATAATAGGGTAGGAAGAAGTTTATGGTGAGGGAGTGTATTAATAAATGTATAGGGTTTAAGACTGGTTCTCTTCTCTATGAACAAATTTTGATAAGAAATTAAAGTGGCCCAAATTATTAAAAAATTAAAAATATAAATATATTTTTTTATTTTTTTATAAATATACATATAATACACATTTAAAAAAAAACATCAGACTATAAGTCCACATTCGACAGCTTTCCCATATATATAGTAACGTTCTTTTGCAATATTTAGTTCATATATAACTATACTTTGGAAACCGCTTACATATTGAAATATTTTATAGGCCCCTACGATTAATGCACAACAGCAGGTAAGTATTGTAACTATCAAGTTTAAATTTGGAAAGAAGTTTGGTATGTGTGACATATATATGTAACGTTCTTTTGCCATATTTACTTCATGGACAAGGTAACAGGCGGGTCAGTAAAATCGTGTTTCTGAGGCACATCACTATTACATATACTTATTCGAAGTTTATTTTTTATTTAAAATAAATTAATGTATTAGGCAGGGCTTCCATGTGGTTGGTTTTTTTTTCTTAATATTGAATGTGTGCCTAATGTATTAGGCAGGCCTTCTTCCATGTGGTTGGGTTTTTTTTATTAATATTGA
>APFE030999633.1:0-23650 GCA_000404065.3 Pinus taeda
TGTAGAGATACAGTGAAATAATACAATGATAGCTTCTCCCTCAAGAGTCCAACCTTCCAACCCCTGAAAATGACTAAGAAAATACATAATATAGGCAAGCTAACACCTTTCCTTGCCTCTAGTGGTCGAGCTCATCCTTCTACGAGCTGTTTCAACCACTTCTAAACTTAGCACTAAAAACTAGGCAGTCAAAACAACTTGCCTCTATAAACTTGGAAACCAATTCATTCATTTAATTTTTACCCTTTTCATGAATGAATCTTCTAGAAGAGATACATAAGAGTAAAAGTGTCATAAAATTACATTAATTACATCAAATAAGATAATAATCCACCCCAAAAAGTCAAACATGGTCAAATCTGCGTTTTCTGGGCTGTACAGTGCATTTCTGGGCAATTCTGCTTGATATGTCGCGCCCCCCTGCTTGACATGTCGTGCCCCTTTGGAGCCATATTTGGGGCACTTGCAAGTGGAAAAATTGGGCAAGAGTAGGCTTGTTGGAAAGGTCTGTGAGTCTACTATCCAACCTAACTGGAATTTGTGGATTTGGAGTTCATTTTCCCTGTCAAAAATCAATTCTCCGAAGACAGCTTTCTGCATTTCTGGGCAATTCTGCCTGACATGTCGCGCCCCCCTGCCTGACATGTCGCGCTTTTTCAGGAGGCTTTTGAAGGCCGTCCCGGTGTCGGAATCAGACACAGGATAGATCGTTGGAAAGGTATTTGAGTATAATTTCGAACCCAACTAGAATTGTTCAATTTGGAGTTGATTTGACCTGTAAAAAATCAAATCTCCCAAGACTGGTCAAAAAGTGCCAAATGAGGCTGCCTCAAGGAAGAGTACTGTTGCAGTCAACGTTTGAATGCCTTCCTCAACCCCAAATTTATCTCGTGATAGCTTATTGGAAATATATTTGTGTCTAGTTATCATTTTACCCATCAAGAAAATCATTTGGCTAACAAAGCTAGGAGAAAACGTGATTTTCCCAAGGTCACTTCAGAGGTGTCTTTGATTCTCCTGAGGCAACGGTATTATTGACATTTATCTCAAACCATGACACCTGTGAAAAAAGTGAAGGAGGGTTTTCTTATTTGGCATGTTTTGGACAAAAACCTCTCTCAGGTTCCCAAAATTCATCTTTTATTTCTCTGGAACAGTATTTGAGTGCGACTTGTCCCGATGTGTGAAACAAGGAATTTTGTCGAAATGGAGCGAAATGAGGGATAGGGGGCTTCTAAATTCTTGGGGAAATTTTTGGGAGTGGGGAGGAATGTTGGGGAGTAGGGGAAAGTGGAATCTTAGATATTGAGTGAGGGGAAAGGGTCCAAAAGGGCAAAACACAGGCCCAACCTAGAAAATTTCCAGGTTGTAGCTAGAAACTAGGGTTTGTGCAAAAATGAGGAATTTGGCGGATCTAAGGGATGGGAAGTGTTTGATAAGGTACTTTAAGGATAGGGGAAGGTGTATGAACATCAGGAAACAAGTTTTGCTGATGATTTGACCGTCCAAGAGAAATTGGCTTCAAAACCCTAGGAGAGGGAAATGAACTTGCCAAGGCACAACTGAAGCATGAACAAGATGTAAAATGACTCATTAGACACTGACATGATAATGAAAACCCTATGAATGATGATAGAATCAGCTGAATAGTAACATAGATTGGCATTTGGGCAACTTTAGAAGGAGTTAAAGCAAACCCTAGAGCTAAAGCCTAGTGACCAAATTTTGCTTGAAGACTCACTGAAATGACAAAGTTTGACCTTGACACTTCAAAATCACTTTGTAATAGCATATTTGATCGCTGGAGGAAGGCTAGAAAGACTGACACTAATATACCCTATAAGCGAAAGTACCCCAAGGAGAGGTGAAGGTGGTTTTATCCTAGTCCTCTAGGCCAATCTGGATTTTATTCTATCCGCTGAACCCATCTAAGAAAGAGATAAACTTTTTCCCTGCCAGGCCATTTAACACTTAGTCAATACAAGGTAGAGAGAAATGGTCCTTATTTGTTTCTTTGTTTAACTCTCTGTAATCAACACAAATCCTCCACTTCCCACTTTTCTTTGGAACTAACACCAAAGGAGAAGCCCACTCACTGTCTGAGATAGGGTAAATGAATCTTGCATCCAACAGCTTTTGCAGTTCTTCTTTGACTATATCCTTGAGAGCTGGATTCATCCTCCTTTGGGGTTGTCAGACTAGTTTGCAACCTTATTTGATGTAAATGTGGTGAGTACACACCGAGGGGTGCACTCCCTTCATTTCTTATTAACTCCAAGCAAAGGCATCCAGATGTCCCCTTAGCATGTTGCACAACTCTTCTTCTTGGTGTACAGAAAGAGAGGGGTTGATCCTCAAATTTATTTCAGGGCCAAATTCTATTGTCTTGACACAAGTAGGATTTGAATCAGCTAAGAATATATTAATCTGATGGTTTCTCTTAATTTCGTTTACTACTTCCTCTAAGGACAAGGTGCTGGGAGTTTGATTTTGGAGTATGTGTTCAATCAAATCACCTTCATACGACTGTCCTCCTCCCCTAGCAGTTTCTAGGGTATAGAGTTGGGCTGAGTAGACTTCATCTTCTTCCTCCTCTTCTAACTATAAAGGTAAATCATGTTCTAAATATGGCTGAGCATGAGGGTACAAGACCAGCTGCTTGGAGAGATGCCCATTTTTGATAGTCATGTTCCCAGCCCTACAGCTGATGTAGGCATTAACAGTGGCTAACCAAGGTCTCCCAAGTATAAGAGGAAACCATTAAGTTTGGCGTTAGACTGGAGAAATAGGAAGTTTGCAAGGTACTCCTTGGAGTCAATGGAGACCATCACATCCTCAACAATCCCCTCAGGGGCCACTGTGGAATGGTTTGCAAGTTACAAGATTATTGTGGTCTTTCTTAATGAACCTTGGAGATTTAGCTTCAGCATGGTGTCCTTAGTCATTACATTAATGGAATCCCCAAGATCAATCAGGATGTGTGTGACAATGGTGCCATTGATGTGCACATCTACTATAGGGCTTCCAAGGTCTAAATACTTCGAGCAAATTACCTGCCCCAGTATTAAGTCAGAGAACTGTACAATGACATTAATGGTACGAATGTCTATTTTTCACCTCCCTAGATGTTTGAAACACTTTTCTTTAATCAGTTTGTTGTAAATAGTTGCATCCTTAATGGCTTGGAGAAGTGGAATTTTGACACAGATTTTTCAATTCACCCAGAAGTTCATTCTCTTCTAGGGTAGGTTGGATTAGATGAGTTAATCTTTGAGGAAAGGGTGGTGGATTCACTCTAGGTATACTTTTCTCTCTTTCCTCCTCACTCTCCCTTGGTGGAGATGGAGGTTGGATGTTCGGAAGTACTCTCCCAGATCTCAGGTTGATTTCTTGAATTTCCACACCATAAGCAGGGTAGGATGTCTCTCCAATGTATACTTGTTGTTCCTGTCTGTTGTTCAGGTTCAGATTTGGCTAGGCAGGCATATGAGGTTGTTTAGGTGGAGCAAGGTCTAAAATTTGTGGTTCTGTAGGAGGTGAAGGCAATAAAGCTGGAGCATTGTTGTATGGGGGCTTCCACCCCTGGGGTGGTGCATTCCACTGAGGTTGTGGAGGAGTATATGGCTGAAATGGTTGGTTGGTTGGCTGGGAATGGTACTAAGGTGAAAAAGACCAAGGAGAAGATGTAGAGCAGGAGGGATGAGCAGGGGGGTCCCAAGAGGGAATGGATGTGTTTTGGTTAGGGTTGTAATATTCATAGGATAACCCTTGCATGCCCTACTGGTACGGTCGAGGTCCATGATGCCTCCTTTGATTTATTAGCAGAGTTGTTCAGTCACCCCTTCAGTTCCCTGAAACACAGCTTTTAGTCTAGGTAGAGAAGGGAACTTGTCTGTGGAGTGATTTATTCATAGACCAATCATATTTCTATAAGTTTTAATGGAAATCCATTCCTAGGGTGCCTCCTTGTGCATCTAGGGTAGAAAATGGCTAATTCTATCTCTGCTTCCTCCTACTTTCTCTTGATGTGCATAATGTCCACCTGTAGGGCAAGGGTTTGCAACATTTCACTCTTGAAATCTTCCAACATATTCCAAATTTCACCTTTTATGGATGTGTTGGACATTGGTTGACTACCTGTACCCTTTTCCTAGCTGCCTAGAATGGTTCTTAAAGACAATCTTGATATCCTCATAGGGTAGCTGGTAGATGTCCCATCCTGCTAGAAGGTTTAGGGTATCTAGAAGATCTTCCCTAACCCCCTTGAGTAGGACTAGCTTCAGTGACTCAAGATCAAGTGTGCACTTGACCCTTTTGTAGCTAAGTTGGAATCTTTCCTCATAATATTCTAAGGATTCATCATGCCCTAAGGTGAATCTAAAAATTTCCTCTTTAGTGTATTTGGACCTACGGTAGTCCCAATACTTGATGTTGAAGGCTTACTGCATCTGAGCCTAGGTTGTGATGTTATCCCCAGGTAAACCCATGAACCAGTGCAGATCTGCATCCTTGAGAGTGGATGGGAGTAATTTCAACTTCTGATCATCAATGGTGTAATCATAAGTTCTGCATAAGACAGCGAACTCAAACAAGAAAGTATATGGATCTTTTGAGGTTAGGCCATGGAAGTGACGAAGAGCAGAGGGGCTTATGTTTTCCATCTTGGCATCCCCATTGGTTTCTCTAATCAGAAAAACACCCTCAATTATTTCTCTATCTCCTCTGTCATTTCTTTTTCAGCTAGGTCAGTTGGAATGGGCTCTCCTTCTTCTTCTCCCCTTGTAAGCTCTTCAAAATCTTTGGTTGTTTGCCTAAGGGTGTTATGGGAATAAGTACCCTAGGGATTTGGGTTGGAACCCCAATATAGAAAGAGAAAACTATAGTAAGAAAAACTCATACAACTGAGGAAACATGATTATATAAACAAACTATGCGTTAGTGACCATACCTGGATATCCTTCGTTTGGGTAGTTCCAACAGTTTTCAGACCCTCTACAAATCAACCAATTCGAACATACATAGCAACATATAGATAAAGCATTTTAATGAAACTAACTTTATATCATATAAGAAAATGATTAATTATACATCAAAATAACATTCATAGATGAATTACAACAGTATCTGGTGCATAAAAAAAGTTAATTTTGGAACAAGACATCGTTTCCTTTTATTGTAGAAAGCTATAACTAACACGGAGAGAATTCACCTGAGTCTTCTTCTTCTGGCTCCAAGTAGAACCGTCCTCCAGATCTGTCCAGTCCCAGTCTTCAATAGCGTCCTTCCATAACCAATACCATGATATCTCAAGCAAGTGGGAGAATATTAACACTCAAGGAAACAAGGGTTTCCTAAAACTTGGGGAAGTGCTTGAAGCACTGGGATACTTCAGACTCAGTCAAGGATAATCTCAGTATAAAAATTCTATCTCTTCTCCCCCTTAAGGCCTTCCCATAGAAGCCTATTTATACTTCTCCCAATTAGTTTTTTAGTTGGGAAACAGTTGGGCCACGGGCATTAGGAGGTAATCAACAGGTAAAACCCGTGAACTCTACCCATAATTAAGGAAATTTAATTTTTTTAAGTGTTTTAACACATATACGTGGGCTGGGTATTGACTAACCCACGTGTACACACTTTTATCTCAGGGAAAAGTAGTGTACAGGGAATAAAACATTGTTTTTAAAATATTTGGACCAAGTCTGGAAGGAGGGGTTGGCCTAGGCCATAAACCAAGCATCACAAACAAAAAGGGTGGTAAATGGATCTATAACAGATGCCCCCTAATATATGAGGTCAAAAGGGGTACATGATGGCCAAAATGTATTAAGTATATAGAAAGGAAACTTGTCAACACTGAGAAGTACTTCACCAGAATTCAGCCTGCCAAGCCATCAAAAAGAGATCAGAAAGAAATTTTTGTCTGAGATGGGCATACCCATGCTTAGAGAAAGTAAAGCATGTCTGCATATCAAGTACAAGTGGATCCACTATGTATACAAGTATAAAGAACTGAAAGTATATAATGGATCATCTAATCATGATCAAAAGGTACATGTCTGAATATCACATGTAGGAAGGTGATGAAGTTGAAAGATGAAGCTGATCACTGATGTCAAAAAATAATCTCAATAGTACCAAATGAACAGGATGGAATAAAATGATACTACATCGTAGCTCAAATGCTAGCATATAATATTTCGCTGTGAGGGACTACAACATATATGGTGGATGGTGTCAACCAGCAATAGCAAGAGCAACTGACAAGTGAACCAAAACATGCTGATGCAACCTGAGGTCTTCACCGACCGCCGTGGTACATTTATACATAATGGGAATAAATGATCTGAGGTCAACCATGTGAGAAATCATTTGATTACCAACCATTGATGTATTCTGTTAACAAATGCGAGACTACTCTCCGATAATGATAATGAGAGTCAAGGTGCCCAATACATCTAACAAGTGTGAACAAATGAGCTGAAGTCAAACACCTAGAAGAATCTACCAATCAGAGGACAATGGTGGTTTCCCATTGTCGATAGCAAAGGAATCTACCACTGAAGACTGCAAACCCCAAGGTACTACCAAATGGACACTAGATCTTTGTCCCAGAGCAATGAGTCGTAGTCGATAGGAAAAGATTCGCTAGAAGGAAGGCATTAATGCATCCTTCATCAATCTAGCGCGAGTGTAACCCGTATGCCAATAATGTGGAAGGAATCGGACGAAAAAGATGTAGTAACCCAATCGAAGCAAATTTTTGGCATACACAAGATGTAGCTAGCACACGATAGAAACCCTATGAACCAACCAATAATGAAAGCTGACACGGAGACGAGGAATCCACTAATAGGGTCAAATGGAAACCAAGGCACTGCACGAATCCTAATGTGTGATAATGAAAGTTGATGTCAAACACAAGGGAAACCACTCAGTCAAAGACCTATGATACTGATCGATGCTGAGCACAAGGTGACCTATCAATAATGAAAATAGGGCTAGGGTGTGACTCTAGGCCTGCCCTCAGAGCAATATGTTGTCATCGATAAGGACAAGACCTGCAAGCAAGAAGTCAATGGAGACCTTCTCAAAACTGGCACGAGCAAAGGACCAATATAACTGATGTGATGAAAAACATGATACTAACAACCAGGGATGGCTGACTATAAAATAGGTCAAGAGACACCGTAGAGAGGCCAATTGAGGCTTACTTCCCTTGAACAAAAGCATGACTCATGATGACTATATGGCAGCATATGATAACTCTGTATAAGTTCGTCATGCAGGAGGCATGAGAAAACTCTCCATATAATTGGAAGGGGTAACCAATCAAAGGAGAACTGACTCAATAACAAAGTTAAGGTGTACCTAATTCAAACTAAATCCCGCCCAAAATGGAGAGACTTTCTTTTCAGTGCTTTGTTTAAGGGTGATACGACTGACTCTAGCTACCAACAATATATGGAAATGTTGTCCCATTCCCTCTCTTTATGGAATATATAATTTTTTTTGTCTTTTTATTTAAGCTAGAAAAAGAATAAAAGAATGCTATAGTACAGTGGAAAGAAAAATTGTCAGAGAAACAAATGATCTAGTTCCTGGGATTGGAACAATCCTATGCTCAATGCAGGGAGGCGAAACTAGTCAAGGACACTCAAAGGGATGTTCCTTCCATGGGTCAAAGGATGTGTTAAGTTGCAAAAGCTAAGTGATTGCATGGTTGATTTTGAAGAAGACATGGTCAAATAAGTGGCTTAAACACGAGTCCAAGTGAAGCTTGCTCAAGGCCAAAAGGTGCAAATAGTCAAAATGCAATGCAGCAGTACAACTCAACACAAAGGACCCTCTAGGGTATAACTCAAGAAATGAGCATAGAATCAAGGAGAATGTGCCTTCAACGCACAAGTCATGGCAGGACTAAAGAGGACTCCCGAGCCTACTCAGTATAACAGCATGGGCAACCAATTTCAGTGAGGTTCTAACTAAGATTCCCATGTAAAGGATGGCTCTACCATCGCATCATGATTTAAAAATTAGTGAGTGAACATGGTTTGCTAACCAAGACATGATGGGTTCGACCCTATGGAAAATGTATCGCTGAATGGAGGCTATTACGCAAGATGCAACGAAAATAATGGTTTTCCCTAACCTATATGCCAGTGAGTGAACGATACCTACCATGACAGGTAAGCGGTCATGGGACCGAAATAAGATCTTGAAGAAGTGTCCAAAATATCCTGAAACAATAACCCATTCTCGACAATCCAAGCCCATAAGTCAAAAAATTCATGAGACAAAAAATCATGTTTTGAGAAAAAAAATCGAAATTTCAAAGCTATCTATTGACTTTTAAACTCATAATTTTTTCATTTCTATTTGGAAAAAAGATGTGGGTCAAAAAGGAGCAAACTTGCCTCTGAAGAATTCAACCGTTCAAATCACGCCAAAGTTACCAAGTAACCCTCAAATGATACTTGCAATGTTTTGTGATACTTTTCAGAAGTTTTTATTAAGATTTGACTATGGAAATTCATGTAAAAAAATCCAACTTTGTGTACATGCGGGTTGGCTATGACCAACCCGTGTATACGACGGCCCTACTCGTGACTATGTGCAGATGGAACTACATGTATGCGAGTTGAAATTCAAACACAAAATCTAACGGTTGAAACTCATTTTTTTCAGGATGACCATCACATGGAGAGAGAGAGAGAGCATACCAAAATTGACAATGAGGTAATAAATGACCAAAATGCACTAGATGTATTGAGAGGGTGCGGCTTGTTGAAATTCTTCAAAATGCCGAACGTGAAAGCCAACACATGCCTGCTCAAATTGTTGATCCACTATTGGAGTGTAGAGGATGATGCCTCCATGATAGATCAGATGCCTCTCAAGATTTAGGTGGAAGACATATACTTTATTACAGATCTCTCCCGAAGAGGGGAAGCTGTGCAATTGACCGGAAGGACAAGGAAGAGTCTTTCAGTAGAAGACTATGTACATATATACTATCACAGGCATCCGGAAAAGATTGGAAGTCAGATTCCAATCAAACACGTGGATAGTTTATCACTGATGATTCTGTTGTTTACCATTGCAATGGTAAACAGATCAGCTTCACTGCATCAGGGTTCATGTGTGTCCATGAGCCTGGCAGTGGAATGCCTAACCACGGTTTTTGATTGGTGCACACCTCTTCTAACCAACATGAAAAGTGAGGTGACCTCCATTTACAAAGGTCAAACAAAAAACTTTGGATATGGGACTATTTTATCCTCCTTCTTCTTCGAGAAGGTACCTGGGCTACGTCCCAAGGTATCTGTCTCTATCGGTAGCCTGCGAGATCCACAAATGGGTAGATGGACTGACTTGATGAAATTCCTTGGAGGCAGAGACGTGCTGAGGATGAATTTCGATGATGAGTTTTTTGCCTGGTGGGACTAACAAATCATCGTAGTCGATGACTACCCGTATTCTGGCATGGATTTCCAAGGAGATCCAGACTTGGTGTTGCAACCAAATGCAGCATGGGAACATATAGCTAACAATTTTTTAAGTTTTTGTCAATTTTTAAGATTTTTTTTCTTTTTTAAATATGAAATGAACTTAGAAATATTTTTGATGGGAAAAAATACTGAAAAAATGATCATGCTCTAGATGTGGGTCCAGTGAGACCAGATGGATTCTTGAGGCACAGGCATCATGGAAGAGGTGTCGAAGAGGCAATGAATGAGACAGAGAGGGTCCTATATGCAGTCCAAAGAAACTTGGTGAGATTGACTCACCAGGTACCGATGATAGCCATAGAGGACCTACCTGAGGATATGTAGCGCTGCGTGGTAGGAGTACCACGGGACTGGGTTCGCATACTTCAACACGTGGCCTATGCAGTAGTTAACTTCTTAGCCGCTCATCCTGAGCTGGGTCAATAGACAGACTAGACATGATTATGGGCGTTTAGTCGCAATTTTGTATATTATTTTTCGAACACTTTATGTATAAACAAGCAATTTTATGATATCTATACAGATCTAAATTTTTTTATGTTTGCTTAATTTGATGAATGACTGATATGCCAATCTAATGCTTGATTAGTGATAGAGTCCACTAATGAATTCTCAGATCGTGGAATGTGCACATATGTAATATAAACAAATGATCGTTGCAACACTCTCACTTTCAAAAATTGACGATATAAATAAGGATCCTGAACCTGATAAATGTTATTTAATTGTGACACTGCCAACTGTGAGTCAAGATAAATCACTAATGAATCAATTCCATATGAAATTGCTTCAGATAGTAAATTAATAACGACAATATATTCGACAATGTTATTTGAAGCAAGACCAATACATACTCCCCTTAACACCATCAACTGACCAGATGGATAATAAATCATCCAAGTTGTGGAAGCAAGATTCCGAGTGTGCCGACTAGCACCATTAGCAAATCCAAAATATATCAATTCATCCATCAACACCTACCAAGGTAGATCAAAAAAATGTTGATATCACAGAATGCCCAACAAATATGTACAAAAATACAATATATATAAACAAGCAATTACTCAGCCAAAACCTAAGAAAAATACTTCTTAAGGTAGAGCCCATCTAGGGGCTCTGCCAGCTTCTTCCTAGAGATGTTTATAGGTACAATTCTTGAGATAACCGACATATCACCTTCAACAAATAGTTGTGCTGGAGCCAAAGGGTTTGAAACTATACAAACATCGCTAGTAAGCAGATTGGAGAACCTAGATTCGACTTCATGCAAAGGAGGACGAAGATATCAACGATGATGTATATCTTCCCAAGGTTGATCTACACCCATCATCGCTTCTAAAATTGCTTCGTTAGATGTTAGCTCTATATCTAAGCAATCTAGAGCAGAAGTAGAGTCAAGGGTCCAATCTAGAGCCACATCACCATCTAACTCTTCCTCCGAAAAAAGAGTGGGATGGTTGTCTATAGAGTTATCGATAGATTCATATCTAAGTTCTGTTGTAGACATAAGAAATTCCATTCCACCAGCCTGCCCTTCATCTGATGCGGTCATAGATGAAGATAAAGTTCAAGGGTCTGAAGGCCCTTGGAGGATGAAATTGCATTGATTCTAGTTATAGGAGTGGGGAGATCAAATACACCCATTAAGGAAGAGTACATCCCAACTCCTAAATTCTCTATATGTTGACAGGGATTATCCACCAATGGAATGGTAGAATTTGAAGTTGCTCGAGAGTCACCCGGAGAATAATCTAACTTATCAATTTTAACAATTCTCCCCTCATGAGGAAAACAAAGGATGCAGAATAGAGATGAGACTATGGCATCCATCTCATAAATCCAATTCCTTCCTAAGAGGAGGTTGTAATCTAGGTTGGCATCAACAATTTCTACCTCAATATTAACGACCTTTCCTCCAAAAGATATAGGAAAAGTCGGGATAATTCTGTGTGGCCTATGAGAATGACGATCAAATGCTATTAAGAGAGTCGGTGAAGGAACAACTGAAGGTGATCCAATGGCATTCCAACATGACATAGACATTACGCATGTGGAAGCTCCCTCATCTATAAATGTCCAAAAAATATTGGTTTTTTGGTAAGTAGACTTTATCTGGAAAGTCATATGGTGAGGAAGTCTCTTTTTGACATTGAGCATATCAAAAGTGAGCACTAAAGAATTTTTTTGATCTATTGCCCCGATTGTCAAAAGCAAAGCACTTCTCTGAGTAGGACACGACTAGAGTAACTCCAATGCAGACATAGTGCAAGGGCTTTGAGCCAGATCTTCTAAAATCGAGTAGCTCCGGGCTACCCTAGCATTAGGATTAATAGTTGAGCGCTTTGCAGAACCTTTCAGTATCCGAGGTATAGACTCAACAGAGGGTCGCTCAATATGAAGTGGGTCTGTGGTTTCAGGAACGGATTTACCCTTAGATATTTCTGTTTCACCATAATCATGTGCTTGTGTGACAACATCGACATGAGAGTTCATCATATACACATTTGAGGAATTTTCCCCTTCTTGGTTTCCCCTGTGCAGGTACCAGCATTCGAGTTCTCACCAGCAAGTAATTACTGCCCTTGGGGAAAAGGGTAAGTCAGGACAACTTGGGAGCTAGAGGACCCTTGCTACACTAACAAGCGCTTGGCATCTTGAATCTTGGGGAAGAGGTGAGTCAAATGATCTCCATTGCATAACTTGCATGGAAATTTAACCTTCTTTTTGGACTCTTTTCTACCCTCACCGACACCATTATCGGGCTTGTTTGCATTACCCTTCCCTTCCCGGTTCTTCTTCTTACCTCGTCCCTTCTTCTTCCCATCGGATTGTTGATTTCCTTTGGGATTAGAAGTCTAGACAATGTTAATGGAGGTAGGTTGGGAGGGCGAAGGTGTAGATGGTGCTGCCTGGTTAGAAGAAGTAATTTGTAGAGACAACTATTGCAATTGGTTCAAAAGGTTCACCGTATTTGCGTCAATTGATCCAACTATACCATCGGTGTGAGGGCTTGGATTCCCTTTGGCTAAATCAACCTTGGATCTAGGAGCGTCAAGTAGGATTTTTTGAAGAGTCCCAGAATCAGAATATATCAATTCTAATTGCTGGGCTCAAAAAATAGCCTGCTCTTCCGAATAAACACCGGAAAGAGAAACATCCTTGGAGATCTCAGGTTGTAAAGATTTGAGAAACCATTCGAGATGAAACTCGAGTGGAATCTCGGATTTTTTGAGCGTATTTCTTCGTCTCCGTTCCTGGATATGATCCAAAATGTGTGTTGTCATGTCTTGATGAAAATTGGCCAAAAACTCAGTTTCGGCTTCATAGCGGACACACAACTAAAAATGGTTCAAGAAAATATTAGCCAAATCAGCAAAAGAAGTAAAGGTGCCCCATGGCAACTCTATATACCATTTGGCCAAATTTCCTGTTAAGGTGCGCTGAAATAACCTCAACCTGATTGAATCATCTATCAGGGAGTTGGACGAGCACCATAAATATAATGTATTCACATGGTCTCCCGGGCCTTCACCAGTCTTCCCTTTGAATTTTAGAATATCCGATGGAAGTTTAGTTGGGAATGGAGGCCAAGCCAGATTGTACCTAATTGGATCATTCGTCAATTTAGTCAAGTCTGGAAAATTAAGCGTCACCGGAAAAGGAAGTCGTGGAGGACCTTGGGATTTCCATTCGGACTAGGCAAGGTTCCTGTAGGTCTGAAAAGAATGACCTGGATTTTGAAAGGCACCAAGTTGCCCAAAGTAACTCGTAGAGCCTACTGAACCAAAGGGTGATCCTTGTGGTCCAGCAAAATTCAGAGTTTGACCAACTCCTGCTGAAAATCCTCCATAACGGTGAAGTTACCCCCTAATGAAGTATTGAAAGGAGCTGACAACCCCTAATAAGGGTTCCAAGCATTAGCAAAGGGTGAAAAACTTTGAAATGAATTAACTGAGGAATACGACACATTCCCTTGTTGGCCAAAAAAATGATTCCCAGCTCTTATCCCACTAACTGCAGGGTTTGTCCAACTTTGAAAGGGGATACTACCTTGACTTGTAAAAGGAAAAGGCATAGACCTTACTATCAGACTGGAATTTGGTATATGATCACTTCCAAATGGGAAACCCTGAAAATAAGTCAATCCACTCATCATGGATGTAGAGGTGGTTGATGGTATATTCAAAGGAACTGACGGAATGCCTTGGGAGGGCATTCCAAAAGGGAAAAATCTAAAACTGGATGCATTAGTCTGAGAACTTCCAATTGTTGATGGAATGGAAATAGACCCAAATAAGGATGTGCTGGGAGTGTTAGAAGGGATGGAAATAGTTCCTCCCCCTTGCACAAATATGGGAGTCTGCATGCTCGCAACACTCGTCGTGGATGCCATGCTTCCAACAGTGGTCATCGAAGGGATAGATGTATATGGACCTGGGCTCGAAGGCTTGTGATTCGAAGTTCCAATGTATAATAATACAACTGGATGATTAGGAGGGAGAGGAGAATTTAGAGCCACAACCGACTCTAAAATATCTTCTACTTCAATACTATCTTCTGACTGGATGAGTACTCGAGAAAGAATTGGTGTGTCCCTCTCTAACTCTGTGCTAGGACTAGGTCTATCTTGTGAAATAATGACATGAGGTGAAGGATCAATCTCTGATGCACCTGCTGCCACTTGTTGGAAACCACTGGCAGAATCGCTCCTATGTCTTCTAGGAGAAGGCTCTAGACTCATAGGTGAAAGTCCACAAAGTCTCCAAGACCGTCGAGATGATCGGTTAGCCACTTTGAATTATTTTTGTAAAATCTACTTAAAGACTCAAGAAAATCAAAAGCTAGGCTGACTAGGATCACTGAACACTCACTAAAATATCCCTAACTATATCAACAATCAAACAACTTTCAAGCATTTCTGCTCTGGGTTATTAGGACCGAACACCAGAATACAAGAAAGTTAATAATAAGGGCCTTCCGAAAATAGACTGGGGTAATTACGCTGCAAGCCTACTAGCGAAGGTATCAAAGGTAGTTACGTTGACCTCCAGACAATAGCCTTTACCAGTGCAAGCCCCCACGCTTTGCAAGGGTGCCCTCTAGAAGTACTGTTGAATGTGATGGAACGTCAACCTCAAGTGCCACAAGATTCCCCTCCACAACCACTGTGTGGATTCCTAGGATAGGCAACTATGGACACCAACTCATATCAGAAGGTGAGTGGAACAGTCATGAGGTAGGATCCAACAAGTAAGAGAGGGTGTATCTCTCATCCTTATCTTCACGAAGCCTCGTGCTTAACTCCCAGTCACGGAGCTTTCCTGGTCTCCCTAACATTCTTGGATTTCACTCTTTAATCAAACTTCTATGTTTTACAATTTAGAGTAGCCTTGGAGAGTTTAATCTCCTCTCACCTAATCCAAAGCCCTAAATAAACCTAAACTTGTTGTTGTATTATGATGACAATACAAAAAGTTCTAGTTTATTTTATTAAGCACTTGATTTTAAATGGCTGTTCTTTTAAGTCAAAGGGATAAATGGAAATGAAACCAATGGTATTTGTATGACACAAAAGAAATTAATGAAAAACTAACTTATATGAATGCAATCATTTGTTCTTTGATGAAAAGAAATTTCTACTTGGTTTCTACGAAACTTCTATAAAGCAAAAACTTTTTCTTTTCTTTTCTTAAAGCACACTTCACACTCACAAAAACTAAAAAGACTATTGATGCTTTAATAATGCAAAAATACCCTAATGCAAGGTATACATGAAGATGGAAGATCCTAGATTACTCTAAAAAGAACGAAAGCAATTCTTTATAACTTATTAATAAGCCAACTTAAGTGTTTGAAAAGAATACAAATTGTGAATACAAAATCTTCTCCAAACAAGAAGGATAAATTCAAAAAGATCACAATTCACTTTCAGAAATCAAAAGAAACCAAAATCAAACTTGGAAAAAGAAGACAAAAACAATATTTTTTTAAGAACATTTCTTTTTCAAGAAGCAATGAAAACAACCTTTCGAAAGCACTCTAAATGCCACCAAAGACTCAAAGACTGAAAGAAGAGCACAAGGAAAATTTGCAAGTCACAAATTCGACAACAAATGAAAACTTGAACAAAAGGGCTTCAACTTGTACTAAATGACCCAAAAGGTAGAAAATTGCTTTGAAAAACTAACCATGAAGTCAAGAAAGAAACACTTTCAAATTTGTCAAAAAGAAACTTTCAAAAAGCAATAAAAGGTGTAAGGCCATGAAATGACGGAAAGCAAAGCAAGTAGACCAATAATCGAGCTTGACACTAAGATTGAAAACAATACGCTATTCTGGAGGACTAGAACAATCAAGAACCTCTAGTGTGTCAAAACGCAAATCATAAAATTCCCTCAAAAGCAAACATAGGCCAAAACATTTCAAAGTGGAAGAGAATTCAAAATAGTAAGCTCACTGAATAATAAAATTCTAAAGACAGAAATTGACCACTTAGAGACCAAATAGACCAAGAAACAAATATTTTTGGGCAGAGATATTTGAAAAAACAATGCAAAAAATGGTATACGTTACTGTGTTCAAGGACAGAAGCATGTACATGCACTTCTAATAAAGGAAACTCACGTATACGTGGGTTCACTTCACAGAAACAGGCATGTGTACATTACTATAAACAAATGAAAGTGCATATACAAAACTTTGCAAGAAAATATAAAAAGTAAAACTTGATAAAAAAAGATCAGACTTAAGGTCTGAGATTCTACTGGACCAAACAATATTGTCATAACAAGCAAACCAAGAACTGAGCCCTGATTGACATTAAACAACCCAAACTAGGAATAACAAGATTGTTATCCCCAGTGGAGTCGCCAATTCTGTTACGAGAATAAGTACCCTAGGGCTTTGGGTTGGGACCCCAGCATAACAAGAGCAAACTAAAGTAAGAAACACTCATACAACTCAGGCAACACACTTATATAAACAAACTATGCGACAGTGACCATACGAGGATGTCCTTCATTTGGGTAGTTCCAGCAAGATTCAGACCCTCTGCAACTCTTGATGATATTCAAATCTACAAATCAACCAATTAGAATATACATAGCATCATATAGATAAAGCATTTTAATGAAACTAACTTTATATCATATAAGCAAATGATTAGTTATACATCAAAATAACATTCATAGATGAATTACAACAGTATCTGATGCATAAACAAAGTTAATTTTGGGAACAAGACAACGCTTCTTTTTATTGTAGAAAGCTATAAATAACACAGAGAGAATTCACCTGAGTCTTCTTTTGGCTCCAAGCAAAACCGTCCTCTAGATCCATCCAGTCCTAGTCTTCAACAGCCTCCTTCCATAACCAATACCATGATATCTCAACCAAGTGGGAGAATATCAACACTCAAGGAAACAAGGGTTTCTTGAAACTTGGGGAAATGCTTGAAGCACAGGGATACTTCAGACTCAGTCAGGGATAATCTCAGTTTAATAATTCTATCTCTTCTCCCCCATAAGGCCTTCCTATAGAAGTCTATTTATACTTCTCCCAATCAGTTTTTTAGTTGGGAAACAATTGGGCCATGGGCAATAGGAGGTAATCAATAGGTAAAACCCGTGAAATATACCCATAATTAAGGAAATTTATTTTTTTAAGTGTTTTAACACACATACGTGGGTTGGGTATTGACTAACCCATGTGTACATGCTTTTATCTCAGGGAAACGTAGTGTACAGGGAATAAAACACTGTTTTTAAAATATTTGGACCAAGTCTGGAAGGAGGGGTTAGCCTAGGCCATAAACCAAGCATCACAAATACCAAGGGTGGTAAATCTAGCTATAACAAAGGGTTCCTCCAATTCAAAGCCACCGAAGAAGAGGGAAGGTTGGCTGTCTGAAGTTGTGGGGATATTTGGTAGAAATTTTCCAAAGTTATCCCTATTCCTACAAGGAATGAAAGAAGTTGTTTTTTTCTTGTTTTGTTTTTCAAGCTTTGAGACTAATTTCATAATTGAAATAACAAATTGAATGGAAACTAACTGCTGAATGAAATCTCACTTGCAGAATGGAAAAGAAAGCAAACCAACTTACAATTAATTTTGCGGAAATGAAGCTAATAGTATAATGAAAGAGATAATAAATGGAAGAAAGGAAGCATAAATCACATATTAGTCATACACCTTCCCGACAATGGTGCCAAAAAGTGACAAGCACCAATATTGCAGCAAGAGTGCTGCAACTCCTGGGGCTACCAACTTTACTTTATCAACCCGGGGTTCGTACAAACTTGGAGGCGACAATGTTGTATACACAAGCAGATGTAATGGGTCCACTCTTTGTCACTGCTGAGCTGGTGATAGACCACTCTGGTTTCTCAAACCATCCTTTTATTGATTCAAAAGAAGTTTGATTACCAATGAAGAAAGGGAAATTTTACCCTAATTGGAAGAATGGAAATATTATCTACTGCGGTAATGAAAGACTGAAATAAATTATTTCAACACACCACTCATCTAACTACTTATTAAGAGATTTTTCTTCAGAACAATTCTAACTAACATGTGTGTAATCTTAACTATCCTAGGCATGCAATCTAAAATAACCAAACATTTTACTATTGTGCATATGAATGAACATGATAACTCTTTTTCCTTTTTGTCCTTTTTTGTGAAAATGTGAATGCTAAATCTTCTTGGCGATGTGGTAGGTGGGTTAAAGGTGATTGTGAAAGGCAAGCTAGCTTGGGGGGCAAGTGGGGGTCTTCTCCTATCTTCTTGTATGCTTTTCCCACAAATTGGCCTCAAAACAGGCCACTACAAGTCATCATACAGGATGTCCTAATGCTCCTACATGATCCCCTGTATTCCTAGAGGATCCTACCAAGAACAATAGGAGTGATTTGGAAGGTTGTATAAGGCTTAGGGAAGGTGGATGAAATAAGGCAAGGGAGTGGCTAGGACTTCTTCAAAGTTCACAAAAGAGTTTGTAAGATGGTTGGATTTGCTCACAAACCTAGAAAGTTGTTCTATGGAATGATGAATTGGTTGAAGGACATAGTGGATTTTGGTGATCATGGATGGATGAGGTTAGGTTGGGGTTGCTAACATGAAATCTTCTTGCACTATTGAAACTCCTACAATACATACATATCTAGCATTTATCCATGAGTCATGTCAAATAAGGAAGATTTCTAATCAACTTAAGAAAACAGAATTTCATTATTTAGTTGCCTAGTAAATGCATAGAAATACTTGGAAAATATTGTGAAATGCCATGATATCTAATACAAAGCTGGAGATGTCAGAAATGAAAACTGAAACCTATTCTTGAAAACTAAAAATATGCTGGCCTAAGTAGCAAAAAACCCTAAATTCCATAAGAAATCATAATTATGTCTTTTTGGGGCTGAATAGGAGTTTTTCCTCAAATCATGGTCCCTAAAGGGAGGAGTGAGGCCAAATCCACCTATTATCAACATTTTTGGTATTCCTTTACCTCTATAAAACTATTGCTAAACCTATGCACAAATGGAAGCAAACTAATCAAATTTACCACTACTTGTAATGAAACAATGCTAAAATCAATTCAACGCTTAATCTATGAAATAACCTAAACATACAAGTACAAGAGGAGGAGCCTTTGCTACTAGGTTTGGAACCTAACCCAAGAGCTTTAGCCCTCTAATTCAACTCAGTTCTCGATCAAGGAAGTGCTCATTCTCATTAGCATATCAGAAAAATTATATAATAATGTTTTGCCACAAGACTTGAACTCGAAAATGCTTAGTGCTCTTCCATAAAAAATTTGAATCCTGATGAGGATATAGGCCTCCTCATTTATACAATTGAAGTCTCCAACAAATTTCTTAAATATAGGAAGGCTTGGCTCCCAAACTCAAGATAAACAAGTTCTTAACGGTAACTGGCTCAGCTACCCATGATCTCCCTGACTCAACTGCTTGATTTGATTGAGGAATATTCAAATGAGTGAGGATTTAATGAGGAAGATCTATCTCCTATAATATCTCCTCCTTGTCTCATTCAAGTCTCTGCCCTTAATTAGCCAAAATTGCCATTATTTTCTCTCAAAAACTTGCAATCAATGCACATCATACCACTAGACATAACATCTTACTTTTACTCATCTCATTTAGAAAAATATAATTAAAACATGTAAGGAATTATGATAGTAAGCTTGTAGGTGAATTAAGTTCCATATAGTTACCCAATGATGAGGTTCATCATCTGCTTCGTCAAGACATTAGCATCAAATCCTAGATATAGAATAAGTTGATCCATCCCATATTCTCTTATCTATGCACTAAGCCTCATCTCTCTTCTGGTTCTCTTCTGGCATAGGAATCTATCAACTCTTGAAGCCCTTCTACAACATTTTGATCTCTTAACAGTTTCATACAAGTCTGCAGAAAATACTTTAAATACCTACTTGATTTGGTGAATCATGGTCTTGTGTCATAGATTGATCCTGTGTCAGAGCTGATGACACATCGCTGATACTTTTCTGATCGGGGTTTGGTTGTGCATTAGAGGTCAAAGCTCCAGTATCCATAAAAATTCACTTTGCTTCCATAAAGACTTCTTTTTCTTTCTGAATATCGAAAACAAGAACTTTCTCAACAGTGTTTTTGATCCATGTACTTTCAGATTCTTTCCTTTCATCCACTTTATCACTACCAATCTCAACTCCACTTCTAGTGACAATACTTTTTTGAGGTTCTTCGGTCCTCCTTTATGTAGTCAACATTTGAATATTCTATGTCGGTTGTTGATTCTGTTTTCCTTGCATCATCACCATAAGTATAAAAAATTCTTCAATTACATGGTTAAAGGATTTATAGTACTTACATGTCATTGTGGGGTTTTGGCAGTCTCTCGCAAAATGACCTAGCTAGCCCCAGTTATAGAAAATGATCTTTCCATGTCCTCGACCAACTCAACCTATTCCTTGGTAACCTCTTCAACCACAATGTTTTCCATTTTCCTCATGTCCATGCTCTACCTCTTGCATTTAATAAGTGTTATCACCACACTCCATCATTAGTTCGTAATCCCAACAATTATTCTGATCATGTCCTACTGATTTATAGAATTTTCAATATATATTCCTTGAAGTTTGTACATATTTTTTAACAAGTAACAGTCTTCTGAACGATGTTGGCCTGTAGTCTTCCATAGTTTGCATTGTTGGCCCTCGTTTTTTTATCATTTTTTTCTTATTAAAATCCACCTAATTTCCATCATTTTCCACCATAAAACATCCATATACACCTTATTTTGACCTTATTATGCGTATTCAAGCAAATAAATTATGTTTTTCAATTTTTAGATATTTTTTCAAAACTTGGGTTTCAAGAGTATTTTTGGACGGAATCAGAAATTCCCATAATGGCTATGTGGATGACATATTTTGAGGATACTTGGGCTTGAGCTAGATACATGAATGGAAATCTTGGGAACTAGAATTGAACTAATTCCAATTGGTTCGGTCAAAACAAGCTAAATTGCACCCGATCAAGGCTAGTCAAACATGACTAGTCATCTAGAAAATCCCTAGGAAATAGGGTAGTTTTATGATTTCATGGGATTTTCCATATTTTTAGTGATATATTGGATGGATTCGAATTGGATAGGTGGATATGGATAGATATAGTTGTTAGAGATACTTTATATCAGTGTGTTTTGTTAGCTACCTATACCAATAGGTTTCATTTTTCATGATTGGCAAGGGAAGTGCCAATATGATCTACTTTGGTGATGCAAAGATCTCATATTCTTGTGGAAGAAAAATACTTATTTGGTTAGTGCTGCCCTACTTCTGGATGGGTGATCCAACAGCCTAAGCTGGGTCATGCCATGTTTCAATTTTTGTTTTAGATTAGAGAAAGAAATCTGTCCAAACAACTCAATCTTGGCAGGAAAAGTAGATAGGTAGTGAAAGAAGGTTCCCAACTACTTAATCTTGGGCCTTGGAAGCAATAAGGGTAGCTTTAGATAGAAAATCAAAAGAAAGCCAAAGATAAAGAAAAGGCACAAAAGGGTTTGCAAATCTAAGTGCACCCTCCTTGGAGTAACAAAAAATGCTAGGCAATAGAGTGGGTAGGTAGATGGGGTTGCAGAAAGCATGGTTTGTGGCATTTCAATGACCTAAAGGAAAGGTAAAAACATGACGCCAGTGCAGATGTTCTATTCACAACAGTGTTACAACAACTTAATGAAGCATGTCTAACTTCCAGTTTTCCCCATCACCTTCATGACTAACATCCCTATGCCACCCAGTTTCACAAAGAAAATCAAAGTATTTTGTTGGTTCTAGTCTCTTTAATAGCCACATTTCTTGTGCAAAATTATTTTCATTTTGATCTACTTCCTAAAAAGACCAAATTAATTTCATACAAACTCAGTATTCCCCCCCCCATCCACCTCTTTCATTCATATTAACTACTAACTTATTACTATCTAACTCCCTATACCCCCTATTCCCCTATTACTATGTAAAAATTGCAAAAAACCCAAAGAAAAAGCTAAGTATCCCCTCCCTCGAGCATTATAGCTCTAGGTGTGATTTTGAAGGTCTTCATGCGCTAAAAAAACCATTTGAGCGCAACCCACAGAGTGCCAAAAAATTAATCCTGGAGTTAATCCGAGATTTGCTCGGGTTAATAACCTTAAGCCTATTTTTATTAATAAACCTTTGTAAAACCCATTTAACCCGCAAATGCTGAAAACAACCCGGAAAACCCACTTTTCCAAAGTTTCCGCCAGGCGCGATTTTCGAAAGAAAATAATATTTAATTCTCCCCGCCATCGAATATTGCCCGCGCACCTTATCGCTCCGTCAACCGTCGGATCTGGGCCCTCCCATCCGACGGCCCACATCGCATCGGACGGGCATGAACGTCCGAAGGATACCTTCCGAGAAACTGTCAGAGGGTGACGTCAGGCCTCTGCCATGCGTCACCCCCTCGACCTTCTCGAAGCGCCCTCTAACAAAACCGTGACCATATAGAGGGGGCTCCGAGACAACCCACTTACCACTTTGTTAAATTGCCTGCCCACGCTAGTGCCACAACCCGCCCATGTCACGTCCGCTTGGCGCCCTGTCAGCATCCCCGACCGCCCGAGCTCCTACGTGGCCGCCACCTGTGCAATCCCCGTGGACCACTAACAAACTGCCACGTCACCCGATGACGTCATGCTGACATCACCCGACCCTGACCCCACCTGATGACGTCATGCTGACGTCATCCAAAAAGCGCGCCAATGAGCCAAAATCCATATTTAGCCGTTTTTTCGCGTTTTTCTCATTTTCTCATTGAAAGAACCCTTTCTCTCCTCTGCATGAGAATTACGTCCACTGCCGCCAACCTGCTGAAATCGTCCTGAAGAGCGCTGCCGCCTACAACCCACCTGCACTTGTCACCATCACCGGCAATTCACCAGGTATTTACCCAGAGCACCCTTTCAGAGCTAAGTTACGTCCATGTTTCTCCAAAACTGAACTCAAAAAGTAAAGGAAACCTGTTTTTACCATTAAATTCCCGGATAAACTAGCATTCCCCACAATTGCAGGGTCTAATTTCACCTGTTGAACCCATATATATCTACCCTTCCCCAAATTCCCATTTTGTCCGCGCATTCGTGGACTGTAAACCTAAAACAACACAATTCACCAGGAAAACTAAGTTTCCTTCTCCTGAAATCTATCTAATTACTCTTGTTAAGCATTATGCACCATTATCACACCTTATTACCCTTTTTCCCCTACAAAATTAACCTTCTGTGGTATCCTGCCCGCTAAAACCAGTTCAGCACCAAGTCATAACCGTTGCTTAGCCATGGAGACTCCAATAGTCCTAAATATTCAACCTCTGAATGCCCCACACAGAGAGTTGGAGTGGAAAGCCCTAGGTGATAAAGATTACCAGATGTTGGACTCCATGCCCATGACAGCCAAGTTTAATATTCACCTGATGAATGAGATAAAGGCCCAACATCTCAGTGGGACTGACACCTTGGGAATTTGGGATTCCCACATACTCATCTACAACCTCCCTCAAGTTAATGTGCTACCAGACTTGATAAAACAATGCATGTCAAGTTATGATCCC
>APFE030999633.1:28205-39208 GCA_000404065.3 Pinus taeda
TACTCACAAAGCATAGCTGAAACTTAAAGAGAGAGCCCTCTCTGATTATAGATAGGCTAGGATCTATAATCCAAAGGTTGGTTAGTGGTTACCCCGGCCGTATTCCCTTGGGAGTCGTAGGGAACAACCTGGGTGTTAACATGTTTCATGATCTTCTATTTAAGCCAAAACTTTGAAGGCTTATGGCATGTAGAATTAATGTAGAATTTATGTAATTTGATTTTGAGACTCTTTGAAGACTGAAAGAGAATTGAAGAACATGTTTCATTTCAATTTTTTGTTCATGCTTGGTTGATCTACTGAAGTTTTTGTAGCTGATATTTCTTCAAGTGTGCAACGCAAGGGTGAAGGACCCCCACACCAAGGTAAGTGCACTTCTTGGTTAAATTTTCATAGTTTTCATAAATTAGTTGTTGTTTCAATTTTGTTTTGGGTCGACACCCTAGCAGAGCAGTGGTTATCTATAGTGAAAAACAAGAATTCCACATAACCATGATACTTAAATAAGCAAACTACGTGAAGAGGGGTGCACCTAGGGGTCCTTCGTTCGGGTAGGTCCAGCCAGGGTCCAAACCCTCTTGGAGTTCCTTTCGATCCTTAGACTTGCAAAACAACCAATTCAAAGAAGCATAGCAATATATGGACCAAGTATCATATAGAAATCAACTTCATAACATATTGAAAGGTAGTTAGTTATACAATTGAAATAATTATTCATACGTAAACCATAACATTATCATCATATGCATGAAGAAGATTGATTTTGGGAACAAGACAAATGTTTCTTTATTGCAGATAACTAAAACAAAGCAAGGAATGATATCACCTGAATCTTCCTCTCACTAGCTCCAAGCGGAACTGTCCTCCAGATCCATCCAATCCTAAGTCTTCAAAAGGCTCCTTCCATGACTCATACAAATATATCTCAACTAGTTGAATGACATCATAACTCAAGGAAACAAGGGTTTCCTGTAATGGGGGGAGTGCTGGAAGCACAAGGATCTTTAGACTTGATCAGGGACAATCTCAGCAAAGTAATTTTCTCTCTATTCTCTCCTCCTTAGGCCTTCCCATTGAAGCCTTTTTATACTTCCCCCAAAGTCGTTTTTTAGTTGGGAATTCGTTGGGAACAGTTGGGCCATGGGCACTAAGAGGTAATCAACAAGTAAAAACCGTGATCTCCACCCGAAATTAAGGAGATTTATTTTTTTTAAGCGTTTTAAGACATATACGTGGGTTGGGTATACCCAAACCCATGTACACATGCGTTTAGCTCAGGGCAATGTCGAGTATAGGGAGTAAAACACTGTTTTTTGAGTATTTGGACTAGGTCTAGAAGGAGGGGCTGCCCTAGGCCATAAGTGCAACATCACGAATATCAAGGGTGAGATTTGGAGCTATAACTGATGCACCCTAATATATGAGGTCAAAAGGGGTACATGATGGCTGAAATGTATTAAGTACATGGAAAGGAAACCTGTCAAAAACTGAGAAGGACTTCACTAGATTCCAGACCCATGCTTAGAGAAAGTAAAGCATATCCGCATATCGAGTACAAGTGGATCCACTAAGTATACAAGTATAAAAGGCTAGAAAGACATAATGGATCATCAGATCATGATCGAACAAGTACATGTCTGAATATCACATATAGGAATGTCAATGATGCTGAAGGATGAAGCTGATCACTGATATCAAAGACTAATCCCAATATTAACAAATGAACATGATGGAATAAGATGGCACTACACTGCAAACTTGGGTGCCAGCATATAGAATGTCGCCAAGAATTTCTGCAACACATAAGGTGGAATGGTATCAACTAGCAGCAACAGAAGCAATTGTCAAGTGAACCAATGAATTCTAACGCAACTCGAGGTCTTCGCCGACCGCCGTGGTACATATCTACACAATGGGAATAAATGATCTGAAGTCAACCATGTGAGAAATCGTTTGATTACCGATCATTGATGTATACCATTAACAAACGCGAGATTACTCACTGATAATGATAATGAGAGTCAAGGTACCCAGTACAATCTAACAAGTGCGAATAGATGAGCTGAAGTTGAACACCTGTAAGAATCTATCAATCAGGAGACAATTATGGTTTTGCACTATCGATAGCGAAGGATCTGCCATTGATGACTGCAAACCCCAAGGTACTGCCAAATGGACTCTATACCTTTGCCCTAGAGCAATGAGTCGTAGTCGATGGGGAAAGATCCGCTAGAAGGAAGGCATTAAGGCATCCTTCATCAATCTAGCATGAGTGTAACCCATAGGCCAATAATGTGGATGGAATTGGATGAAAAAAGATGTAGTAACCTGACTGAAGCATGTTTCCAGTGTACACAAGATGTAGCTAGCACATGACAGAAACACTCTGAACCAACCAATAATGAAAGCTAACACAGAGGCGAGGTATCCACCAATAGGGTCAAATGGAAACCAAGGTACTGCATGAATCCTAATGTGTGATAGTGTGAGCTGATGTCGAACAAAAGAGAAACCACTCAGTCAAAGACCCATGATATTGATCGATGTTGAGCACAAGGTGACTTATCAATAATGAAAATAGGGCCAGGGTACGGCTCTAGGCTTGTCCTCAGAGCAAGATGTTGTCGTCGATAAGGACAAGACCCACTAGCAAGAAGTCAATGAATACCTTCTCAAACCGGCACGAGTAAAGGACCAATATAACTGATGTGATGATAGACAAGACACTGACAACTAGGGATGGCCAACTGAAAAATGAGTCAAGAGACACTGCAAAGAGGCTGACTCAGGCTAACTTTCCTTGAACAAAAGCACGACTCAATGACGACTATGTGGCAGCATATGATGACTCTATATAAGTTCATCATGCAGGAGGCATGAACGAACTCTCCATATGATTGGAAGAGATAACCAATTAGAGAAGAAATAACTCAATAACAAGGTTGAGTCAAACTAAATCCTACCCAAACGGAGGAGACTTTGTTTTGAGTGCTTTGTTCAAGGGCGACACGACAGACTCTAGCAACCAACAATAAATGGAAATATTGTCTCGTTCCTACTCTTTTTGGAATATATAATTTTTTTTCTTTTTCTTTAAGCTAGAAAAAGAATAAAATAATACTATAGTATAGTGGAAAGAACGAGTGTCAATGAAACTGATGATCTAGTTCCTAGGATAGGAACAATCCTATGCTCAATGCAAGGAGGCGAAAACTAGTCAAAGACACTCAAAGGTATGTTTCTTCCATGGGTCATAGGGTGTCGAGTTGTAGAAGCTAAGGGATTGCAAGTTTGATTTTGTAGATGACATGGTCAAAAAGTGTCTTAAACATGAGTCCAAGTGAAACCAGCTCAAGGCCAAAAGGTGAAAATGGTCAAAATACAATGCAGTAGTACAACTCAACACAAGGAGCCTCTAGGTTATAAGTCCAGAACGAAGCGAAGAAGAAAAGAGGAATGAGTCTTCATCGCATAAGTCATGGCGGGACTACAGAGGACTCCCGAGCCTACTCAAATCAAAACAACATGGTAAAAAAATGTTAGTGAGGTGCTAACTACGATGCCCATGAAAAGGATGGCTCTCCCATTGTGCCATGATTTAAAAATATAGGCGAGTGAAGATGGTTTATGAACCATAACATGATGGGATCGACCCTATGGCAAGTGTATCGACAAATGGAGGTGAGTATGCATAATGCAATGGAAAATTGGCTTCCCTAACCTATATGCTAGTGATAAAACGATACCTGCCATGACGGATCTGTAGTGATGGAATCAACTCGAAACTGTCGAAAAAGTTTCCAAAATGTCCTGAAAAACAAACTATTCTCAACATCCAAGCTCCCAAGTTAAAAGTTACATGAGACAAAAAAAAATCAAGTATTGAAAAAATTTGACATTTTCAAAGCTTATAAAACAGTTTTTTGACTCACCATTGTTACCGTTTGAGTTGAGAGCACAAGGAGTGGAGAAAAATAAGCAAGCTTTGCCATTTGACGAATTTGACTGTTCAAATCTTCCCAAAATCACCAGGTAACCCTTAAACTTATCTTGTATTAATTTGTGATTGGTTTTAAGAATTTTAATTCAAGTTTCATCGTTGAATTTATCTCAAAAAAAATTTGAGGCATGTACACGGGTTGACTATATGTAACCTGCGTATACGCAGGCCCTAGATGCGACTGTGTATGAAACAAACCTGCATATACATCGTTTAAACTTCAAAACCAAAAACTAACGGTCCAAACTTGTTTTCTCTTTTCAGAATGCCAGTCAGTTGGAGGGAAAGGGAGCATGCCATGGTGGATGATGAGGTTATGAACGATCCATAGGCCTTAGATGCCTTAAGAGGATGCGGTTTGCTAAAATTCTTCAAAATGCCAAATATGAAGGCAAATACTCTTTTGCTCGAAATTCTCATTCACTACTAGAGCATCGAGGTTGACTCATTCATGATTGATCAAATGCCACTGAGGATAGAGATTGAGGATATCTATTTCATCACAGGCCTTTCCTGGAGAGGAGAAGTAGTACATTCCATGGGCTGATCACGAGGTAGCCTTTCTGTCGAGGACTATGTGCATATACATTGCCTGGGCCATCCAAAAAATATTAGAAGTCAAATTCCAATCAAGCACGTGGAGAGTTTATCACTGAGGATCATCATGTTCACTATAGCCAGAGTGAATGGATCAGCTTCCTTACACCAAGCTTCACGGCTTGCCATGCGCTTGGCGGTAGACTGTCTCACCATAGTATTTGATTGGTGTACTCCTCTTCTCACCAACTTGAAGAGCTAGTTATTATCTATCAAAAAGGGCCAAATCAAAAAATTTGGGTATGGGACCATTCTGTGCTCTTTTTTCGAGAGGGTCCCACCGCTACGCCCTAGAGTACTGGTTCCAATCAATAGACCGCGAGATCCACGGATGGGCAGGTGGGCTAATCTAATGAAATGACTAGGAGGTGGGGACGTACTGCGAACAACTTTTGACAATGATTTCTTCTCCTGGAGGGAGTAGTAGATCATCGCAATGGATGATTACCCCTATGTCTATTGAAAATGCAACAAGATGATGGAGGTTAGTGAAAAGAAGTTGCCTTCACTAAGTGGGCCTGCGGGCTATTTTTGGCGCAAAGTCTATTTTTAGACTATGCCTATTTTTACACATATGGATCATGGTCTATGAGTTGCAGGATGCTATTTATGGATGATTGGTCATGTTGGTAAAAATAGATGGACCTCTATTTTTAGACATATGGGCGGAGTCTATTTTTAGACTGCCAATCTAAAAATAGAATAGTCGAATATTATTAGCTCTTAATAATATTTGGACTATAAACATTATCTTATCCTCTTGTAGCACTTCAGTTCAAGCTACGGGTGTGGCACATGTAACTGACAGAAGGAAATACGCTTTTTTTATGGGTTAGTTGAGCTATTGCATGATGGACTTTAGTTAGAACTCAAGTGATTGAGTTTGGTGGAGTTGATTGAGGAGTTGATGGAGTTGTGTTCAGTTTGACTTAGTTGAACTAGTTGTATTTAGTCTAACTGCCAAATACACTAGTGATGAGTGGTGTGAATTAAATATTAATTAATTCACTAATTATTAACTCATAAATCAACTAAAGAATACATCATTTAACTCAGTGCATGGATAGTTCAGTGGAGACAAGTGTTAGAGGCAGGTGAAAGGGTGAGTCTACTATCGGTTGTGACTATAGTTGTGCATGAGATTTTCACAATCATTGATTGAGATTGCCAATGAGGATTTCATAGTACATTCCAAGGGAATACAAGCTTGGATCAGATCTATTCTCAATAGGTATTGCGGAGTAGAGGCAGGCAAACATCGAAGGAGATTTGAACCTGTGACTTGATTAAGATCTGAGCCAGTTTGTGTGTAGCAGGTGGAGATAGTACTGAGTACTTGTGAGGAGTATTGTACTATGTATTGTTACATGTTATCTATCATCATAATATACAGATAGTTTAGGGGTTTTTAGCTGTATGCTTTCCCCAGTACATACTGTGTTGATATGTGTGATTGATGTTTCAATGTGCACATGCGATTGTTTCTTTAATTCTAAAAATTGATGATCAACATAGAGGAGGTTATGTATTATGCATGCATTTTGCAAATAGTGTATAATCAGGATAATATCTGTGAATAAGTGTCATATTATTCAAAATTTCTACAATGTTGGGTTGGACTTCCGGGGAGATCCTAATCTAGCATTACCACCAACCACGGCATGGGGAAATATAGGTAACAAATGTTTTTGATTTTATGATTTTTATGATTTTTCAAATATGAAAATGAACTTGAAAAATATTTTTGATGGGGTTCAAATGACTAATATAATGATCACATTATAGATATTGGGCTAGTGCGACCAAATGAATTCCCATACCATGGACATTGCGACTAAGGTTCCGAAGAGGCAGTTGGTGATACAGAACGACTCCTACACATAGTTCAACGGCACTTGGTGAGATTAACTCACTGAGTACCAATGGAGGTGATAGAGGATCTCCCTATAGACATGCAACATCACGTGGTTGGAATGCCACGGGACTGGGTTCAGACTCTTAGGCATGTGGCCAAAGCAGTAGTCACATATTTAGCCACTCATCCTGAGCCGGGGCATTAGATGTACTGGACATGATTATGGGCATTTGAGTCCCAGTTTTTGTATATTATTTTGGACACACTTATGTAAACTCGAGATGTTTTATATATATATACATACATATATCTATTATATATATATATATATATATATATATATATATTATATATAATATATATATATATATATATATATATATATATATACAGTTTCAACTTTTTGATGGTTGATATTTTTGTGATGAATGAATGATGTGCCAGTGTAAAGCTTGATTAGTGATAAAATCTGCTAACCAATTATGAGATCTTGGAATATGCAAATAATTAATGTAAGTAAATGATATTTGCAACAACCTCACCCTTAAACACTGGCGATATAAACATGGATCACTTACTCGATAAGTGTTATTCAATTGTGACATTATCAGTTATGAATCAAGATAGACTACCAACAAATCGATTCCATATGAAATAGCTTCGGATAGTAAATTAATGACGGAAATATACTCAGCCATATTATTTGATGTAGGACCAATGCATACTCCCCTTGATACCATCAATTGACCAGTTGGATAGTAGATCACCTAAGCTGCAAAAGTGAGATTCCGAGTGTGCCGACTAGCACCATCGGCGAATCCAAAATAGACCAAGTCATCCATCAACACTTGCCACAGTAGCCAAAAAGTGTTGATATCAAAAAACTCCCAATGAAATATGTACAGAAATACAAAATGTACAAAGAAGCCATTGCCTAGCTGCTACTTAAGCAAAGTACTTCTTAATGTAGAGCCCATTTCGGGGCTCTGCCAACTTGTTTCCTTCAAAATCGACTAACTCATACACCCCTTTTTCTAAAACTCGTTTAATTATAAAGGGACCATACCACATAGGCTTGAACTTGCCTGCCCCCTGTTAGTGTCAGTATTTGCAACCTTCCTCCAGTGATCAAATATGCTCTTACAAAGTGATTTTAAGGTGTCAAGGTCAAATTTTATCATTTCAGTGAGTCTTCAAGTAAAATTTGGTCACTAGGCATTAGGTCTAGGGTCCGCTTTCGCTCCTTTCAAATTTGTCCAGATGTTGGTCTATGTCACTATTTAGCTGAGTCTACCATCATTCAGAGGGTTGTCATTTTCATGTCAAGTTCCACTGGGTCATTTTACACCTTGTTCATGCTTAAGTTGCGCCTAGGTAAGGTCATTTCCCTCTCCTAGGGTTTTGAAGGCAATTTCTCTTGGACGGTCAAATCATCGGCAAAACTTGTATCCTAATGTTCATACACCTTCCCCTATCCTTAAAGTACCTTATCAAACACTTACCATCACTGAGATCCCCCAAATTCCTCATTTTCGCACAAAACCTAGTTTCTTGCTACAACTTGGCAATTTTCTAGGTTGGGCCTGTGTTTTGCCTTTTTGGACCCCTTCTCCTCACTCAATTTCTAAGATTCCACTTCCCCATACTTCGTAACATCCCTCCATAATTCTCAAAATTTCCTCAAGAATTTAGAAGCTCCCTATCCCCTTCATTTTGCTTCATTTCGACAAATCTCTTGTTCCCCACATCGGGGTAGGTTTTACTCAAATGATGTTTCTAAGCAATGAAAGATGAATTTGGAAACCTTGAGAGACGTTGTTGTCCACAACAGAAAAATGAAGAAAAACCTCCTTCACTTTTTACACAGGTGTCATGGTTTTGAAGATATGTTAAAAATACAATTGCCTCGGGAGAATTGATGATCCAAATGACTTGTTTGATGATCCAAATGACTTGTTTGATGATCCAAATGATCACTCGAGACAAATATATTTCTAATGAGCTATCCTTAGCTCCATTTGGGGTTGAGGAAGGCATTCAAAAGTTGACCGCAACACCACTCTGCCTTGAGGCAGCCTCATTTGGCACATTTTGACCAGTCTTGGGAGATTTGATTTTTGACAAGGAAAATGAACTCCAAATTCAAAAATTATGGTTGGGTTGGAAAGCAGACTCAAATACCTTTCCAACAAGCTATCCCATGCCCAATTTTGACACTAGGAAGGCCTCCACAAGTCTTCTATAAAAAGCACGATGCAGAGGAGGAGGAGCGCAGTGCACTGGGAGGGATTGCCCAGTGTTAATTTGAACGGGCGCGACGCACATGGAGAGCGCGGCACACTGGGTTCTTAGCACAGTGCATATAGCCTCAAGCCTAAAAATTGCTGGAAACTTCACCAAATTTCTCATACCTTGCGTAGATTTGCTAGGTAGGCTTGCTATCTTGTTGTTGCATCAAATTTTATGATAAGAGACAATGGTTTATGGGTGATAGTGGTTGCAACAAAATTTTTCAAAACCTACTTCTAAAGATCCTCAAGCCAATTGCTGCCAGGGTTTAAAAACTCATTGTTTTCTCCAAACATTGTGGAAGGGTCTAAGCCTACATCAGTAGAACAGGGATCACCATTACAACATAAGGCACCTTTGCAAGATGAGGAGCAATTCCATCTTTACACTGATATAGTAAACTTGAATGTTAATGAATAGCATAAGATAGTAGATTAGGTCATCATGGAGAAATATGCTAATATCAAAGAGCTTAGGGACAATTTTTCTAAGGCCAATTTCATGGTTTCATTCCTAGAGCAGGATAATGAGCAATTGAAGGTAAATCAACTACTCTTGAATAAGCATAAGGTTGATGTTAGCAAAGAAAATGTAAAGGGAAAATAATTAGTTGACACAGATGATTCAGATGAGCATCAAGATCAAGTGACAAGGAAGAGTCCAAAGACTAGAGGACTCAAAAGGGAACTTCAGCAACAAAGGGAGCAGATGTCTTCAGTTGACCTAATTGCAGGAGACGTCAATGAAAATAGGGAGTTTTGGCTTGACAAAGTAAATTTCCATTTAAACAATCTTCTTAAGAGGGCCAAAAGAGACAAAAAATTTCAAAGCCACATGGCTACTCATTGCTACACAAGGAATCAGGTCTCCAAAGTCAAAATGAAGCAGTTCAAGAAAATACTCCAGGAAACCCTAATCAAGCAAAAAGAGAAGGTTAAGTTGGATTTTCTTGCTGATGCTTCCCTCAGAGCAATACAGGACAAGGATAAGGAGCCAGTGTAGGAGGAAGGGCCATCAGGTGAACGAGAGACTGAATTCATTCTCCTTCACAATGATGAGACTGATACAGAGCCAACAACTGCAGAGCTCAAAGAGATCATCCAGGAGCAGCAATCAGAGATTGAGGCCTTGTCCCTTGACTTGGAGAGGGCCAAGTGTAACATGAAGTACCTGGAGCAGAGAAACAAGTAGCTTGAGGACCAGCATGAGATAATGGAGCTGCAAAACATCCGTGAAGACCAGCAGGCTGCCCAAAGAAGCCTAAATGAGAAAACACCTATTCAGCAGGAGATAGAGGCTGATTGAGAGATTTGGCTCGAGAGGATACACATCCACTTAGAGAAGATATTGGCGAAAGCAAACAAGGACAGGGACATGCTCAGGAACATGAAAAACCACTATTGGGTAGAGAACAAGGTTTGCAAGGCACGAATAAGGAGCTATAAGACAAAATTGAGCAAAGCAACAAAAGAGGCAAAAGAGGCAAAAGAGCAAGATCAGCTTCGAATTTTGGCTGAAGCTTCCTTGGCACAGCATAGCACTTCATAGAAGACCTCCAGCCCAAATTTCAAGGAATTTGGGGAACTTTTGGTCACATGACAAATTTTTGGCACAAACACAGGTATTTTCTCTATACGCGCCACGCCAACGGCGCGACGCGTAGGATTGGGAGATCCAAATGAGAAATGGTTTGCATTTTTGGATTCAACATCAAAAATCACGACTATTGGCACTCGGGCAAGAAATTTGGGCATGATTTAAGTCTCCACGAGGTCAAAAACACCCAAAAAATGGCCTCACTGCCCCTATTTTGACACACAGGAAGCAATCTTGGGAGAATGAAGATTTGGAGGTACAAATGAGCTCCAAATTCAAAAATTCCACTTGGGTTGGAAAGTAGAGAGGACAAGATTTCCAACAAGCCTACTTGGGTACATTTTGGACTCCTGAAAGTGCCTCAAAATTGGCCTCAAAGTGGCACGATGCATGCAGAAAATGTCGCAGCGCATATAGGAAAAAAGGCCCAATTTGCCTCTATTTCACGAAATTTCGCTTCCCGACTTTTTGTAAGTGGGCCCACTCATATGCACTTCATGTTTTGGCACCTAAGGCAATTTTAAAAGTATTTTCGCTCCAGATGGTCAGTTATCCAAGTGGCAAAGGAAGGCAAAGGGCCACCCAAACCATTTGTCATGTTTGTGGCGCTGCACCTGTAGCTGATGTTTGGCTCTCCACCTTCATTTTGTAATGATTCGAGTAACT
>APFE030999633.1:39497-55443 GCA_000404065.3 Pinus taeda
CTTTCCGCCTATCTTGCCTCACGAAGTAATCCGTGCCTTTGTATTAAGTTCTCTATTCATTGAGGTCCATTGGTCCCATATCATCCCAGAAACACAGTCATTCATAAAAATCACTCCTTGTATTCATTTTCACTTACTAGCCTAAGAAAAATAGTTCACTGTAAGTCATCTCAGACCTTTTCATTCACTTATTCACTGAGTGTGACTCAGAGAGAGCCCTCTCCTACTCTAGTAGGGCTAGCTATCAGACTAAGCGTGGTTTGTGGTTACCCTAAATTTTGCCTTCTTTTAGCCTAAGGCGAATTTAGGTGCTAACATAGTGGCGACTCCACTGGGGAAGAAAATGGTTTGCTTGTAGATTGTCTTGCCCCAGTACATATCTCAAATTCAGAACTGATTGTTGATGGTGGACAACGATCACACATAAAAAGGCTAAACTCATTCACCTGGCGACTCCATTCACTGAAGAAACCAACAATCGGTGCTTCATGGTGACTCCACGAGAGGACTAACTCTTTCTCTGTGAAAATGGAAGGATCGTACACAAAGTTCGGCTATCCAAAGTGGAATGGTATTCAGGTTCTACTCTACTTTCTTGTAAATTACTTCTTCGCTATTCTTGAAGCTGCCCTAAAAGTTTTTCAGAACTTGTTGTATGATAAAGGTGATCAAAATCATCACTCGATCTATTCAAAAAGTGTAAATAGTGAGTTTCCCTTTGATCCTGGCCTCCTTACTCTTCCTACATCTTATGATGATTCTCTGCAAAGTGATGAGCCTAAAGAAAATAAAATTGATCCCATAGCTCTTGTATATATTCCTACAGCTGTTATAATCCTAGATAGGTATAAACCTCATGTTTTACCTTCTGTTCTTCATGCTTTCCCCAAAAACTATGATCTATACTTGCCAAGATTTGACGGTGAATGTAAGAGTGTCAATGCTGAGCAACATGTGCAGAATGTTGAGACTTTTCTAGACCTTTTCGAAATTGGTGAAGAAGATGTCAGTATAAGGATTTTTGCTCTTTCTTTGCAAGGCAAAGTCAAGAGTTGGTTCGAAGCCCTACCTGATGCAAGCATCATAGATTTACAGCAGTTCATCAAAGTTTTTCTTGACAGGTGGAGGATCGGACAGAACCTTTTCCTTATCGTAGAAGAGTATAATCAGGTGAAAAGACTACCAAGGGAGACAGTACAACAGTTTTCAGCCAGATTTAATCAAGTTTATTATTCAATGCCAGTTGATATAAGACCCCCTCCTGGATCTGCTCTCTTGCACTACCCGAGTGCCTTTGATCCGGAAATGGAGTTTTAGCTGAGAGAAAAGAATGTCGCAACACTTGAAGAGATGCAAAACAATGCAGTAAATGTAGAGGCTCATTTGTTGATCAGAAGAGCAAGGTTGAAAGAATAAGAGATGAAAAACGTGGATCCAGAGAAAACTACAACTTCAGAGGAAAAGCTTGACATTTTGGTGAGTGGAGTAGAAGAGATGGTGAGAAAAATGACTGCAAAAGATGAAAATGGCATTCATGAACAAGTGGTTGATCCAAAACATTTTGTTTCTTATCTCAGTAGTCATAAGGATTGTTTTGTAAATCATCTTGGAGAAGAAAGACCTGTTGATATGACATGTATGCTTGATGATGTGTTTTATACTGACGGCTTGCCTCAGTTTGATCAGTATGATGATGATGGTTATGCTCTCCAAACAGAAGCTAGTCTTGCAGACAAATCAGCAGCTAGTTTGTGGGATGAGGAAGTTTACTTACATCAGCCCAAGTACAGTGATCAACCGATGCATATCAACTATGGAAATGATGATGGATGTGCAGTAGATTTTGAAGTAAGTGAAGGATCTTTTCCTTTGTGCTTTGATTCATGTCAGTTCATCAGAGATAATTTCCATGCAATAAGACATCAGCTATCGACAAATCTTGATTTGGATCCTCTTGAGGGCAATGAAAACTTTGTTCCAGACCTCTTATATTCAAAGTTCCAGCCCCTAAATGCCATTAATAGTCAGGTTGCACATGAAGACATAGAAGCTGGCTTATATGATCAAACGATACAAGAAGATTCCTTACCTTTATGTTTTGAATCATTTCAGTTTTTGCGGGGTAAATTGCATAGTAAATCTGCAAATGAAAAGCTTGTAGGAAATCAACAACCTCTCAATTTGAATGTTGAGGATGAGACAGATGGCGAAATTTTTGAGCAGGTCGTTAATGAGAAATATTCCCCTGAAATGATTGATGAAATCATTTTGGATACAGAACCAGATTTGCAGCCACCAAACACAATTCAAGGTCAGATTATAGATGAAAGTGAGGCAGCCGAAATACATGATTTAATGATGCAAGAGGATTCTGTACCCTTTTGTTTTGAAGCATTTCAGTTTATAAGGTAGAATCTTCGTAATATCTCTAAAGAAAAGGATGAACCGCTAATAGGATGTCATACAGTTTCAATAGATACATCGCAACAGTCTCCTCAAGTTTTTGACGATCCTTTTGCTCATGTGTTAGATTTTGTTTGCTGTAAAACTTCTTCTCCATCAGCCAACCATGAGACAAAAGAGAATGTTGATAATCATCTGTTTCAAGGGTCACCTTCATTGTCTTGTTTAACCAGATTGTTCATTTCATAGCCCATACCAAAGTTTGTAGTCATATGAGGAGATTGATAAAGGAGGCTTTGGTTCTGTTTGGAATCAACAACAGAGTTTGGTTCTTCACGAAATTCAGGATCCTTTTGACCGCTTGCTGCAATCATCAGAGAAAGACAGTGCAAATGTGAGGAAAATTTTAATATCCAGCTATGAATATTACTTGGACCAGAGTAGTAATGTTTTAATGGAAATCAATGGCGATGTTTATGAAGATCCTTTTGCAGTATTCTTGAAGTCATCCAGCCAATTCATGCTTTGCAAGTTTGTCAGCAGTGAACTCGATTCCAAGTTTCTATGGGAGTTTCCTTTCGATTCTTCCCTTTTCCGGTGCATCAGAAAGCATTTGGGAAGAAATCAAATATCAGTCATAATGCTTACCTGGTTGCATTGGTTGTTCCATCTCACTTGACCAGGTGGTGGAAAGAGTAATTAGGGTAGGTTTCTTGAATAAGCTCAAATATGAGCATCTTTCCAGTTTTTTAGTTGGGATTTAGTCATGTCTGGTTTTATTATGGTTTTCAGTTTGAGTCTTCAGTTAGATTATGTCTGCATAATGTCAGTTCTCGTGTTTTGACTCCATAGCCCAATGGACGAAGGCACTGTCTAGCTCTTCCAGAAATCTGCTGTTCTTGGCACCTCCAAGGAGCTACCATCCCCCATTGGAGCCAATGTTAGTGTTAGTCTTTTACGCCTTCCTCCAGTGATCAAATATGCTCTTACAAAGTGATTTTAAGGTGTCAAGGTCAAATTTTATCATTTCAGTGAGTCTTCAAGTAAAATTTGGTCACTAGGCATTAGGTCTAGGGTTCGCTTTCACTCCTTTCAAAGTTGTCCAGATGTCGGTCTATGTCACTATTCAGCTAAGTCTACCATCATTCAAAGGGTTTTCATTATCATGTAGAGTTCCACTGGGTCATTTTACACCTTGTTCATGCTTCAGTTCCGCCTAGGTAAGGTCATTTCCCTCTCCTAGGGTTTTGAAGGCAATTTCTCTTGGATAGTCAAATCATTAGAAAAACTTGTATCCTAATGTTCATAAACCTTCCCCTATCCTTGAATTACCTTATCAAACACTTCCCATCACTGAGATCCCCCAAATTCCTCATTTTCGCACAAACCCTAGTTTCTTGCTAGAACTTGGAAATTTCTAGGTTGGGCCTGTGTTTTGCCTTTTTGGACCCCTTCCCCTCACTCAATTTCTATGATTCCACTTTCTCATACTTCCTAACACCCCCGCATACTTCCCAAAATTTCCTCAAGAATTTAGAAGCTCCCTATCCCCTTCATTTCACTTCATTTCGACAAATCCCTTGTTCCCCACATCGGGGTAGGTCTCACTCAAATGATGTTTCTGAGAACGGAAAGATGAATTTGGAACAACTGAGAAAGGTTTTTGTCCAAAATAGACCAAGGAAGAAACACATCCTTCACGTTTTACACAGGTGTCATTGTTTTGAAGAAATGTTAAAAATACAATTGCCTCGGGAGAATTGATGCACCTCTGGAGTGACCTTGGGTAAATCAAGTCTTCTTCTAGACGGGTTCGCCAAATGACTTGCTTGATGATCCAAATGATCACTAGAGACAAATAGATTTCCAATGAGCTATCTTTAGCTCAATTTGGGGTTGAGGAAGGCATTCAAAAGTTGACCGCAACAACACTCTACCTTGAGGCAGCCTCATTTGGCACATTTTGACCAGTCTTGGGAGATTTGATTTTTTATAGGGAAAATGAACTCCAAATTTAAAAATTCTAGTTGGGTTGGAAAGTAGACTCAAATACCTTTCCAACGAGCTATCCCACACCCATTTTTGACACCACGAAGTCCTCCAAAAGTCTTCCGTAAAAAGCATGCCGCACAGGAGGAGGAGCGCGGTGCACTGGGAGGGATTGCCCAGCGTTAATTTGAACGGGCGCGACGCACATGGAGAGCGCAGCACACTGGGTTCTTAGCGCAGTGCATATAGCCTAAAGCCTGAAAATTCCTGGAAACTTCACCAAATTTCTCATGATTTGCGTAGATTTGCTAGGTAGGCTTGCTATCTTGTTGTTGCATCAACTTTTATGATAAGAGACGATGGTTTATAGGTGATAGTGGTTGCAACAAAAAATTTTCAAAACCTACTTCTAAAGATCCTCAAGCCAATTGCTGCCAAGGTTTAAAAACTCACTGTTTTCTCCAAACATTGTGGAAGGGTCCAAGCCTACATCAGCAGGGCAGGGATCACCATCAAAACATAAGGCACCTTTGCAAGATGAGGAGCAATTCCATCTTTACAGTGATATAGTAAGCTTGAATGTTAATGAATAGCATAAGATAGTAGATTAGGTCATCATGGAGAAAGATGCTAAGATAAAAGAGCTTAGGGACAATTTTTCTAAGGCCAATTTCATGGTTTGATTCCTAGAGCGGGATAATGAGCAATTGAAGGTAAATAAACTACTCTTGAATAAGCATAAGGTTGATGTTAGCAAAGAAAATGTAAAGGGAAAATAATTAGTTGACACAAATGATTCAGATGAGCATCAAGAGCAAGTGACAAGGAAGAGTCCAAAGACTAGAGGACTCAAAAGGGAACATCAGCAACAAAGGGAGAAGATGTCTTCAGTTGACCTAATTGCAGGAGAAATCAATGAAAATAGCGAGTTTTGGCTTGACAAAGTAAATTTCCATTTAAACAATCTTCTTAAGAGGGCCAAAAGAGACAAAAAATTTCAAAGACACATGGCTACTCATTGCTACACAAGGAATCAGGTCTCCAAAGTCAAAATGAAGCAGTTGAAGAAAATACTCCAGGAAACCCTAGTCGGACAAAAAGAGAAGGTTAAGTTGGATTTGCTTGCTGATGATTCCCTCAAAGCAATACAGGACAAGGATAAGGAGCCAGTGTAGGAGGAAGGGCCATTAGGTGAATGAGAGACTGAATTCATTCTCCTTCACGATTATGAGACCGATATAGAGCCAACAACTGTAGAGCTCAAAGAGATGATGCAGGAGCAGCAATCAGAGATTGAGGCCTTGTCCCTTGACTTGGAGAGGGCCAAGTGGAACATGAAGTACCTGGAGTAGAGAAACAAACAGCTTGAGGACCAGCATGAGATCATGGAGCTGCAAAACATCCGTGAAGACCAGCAGGCTGCACAAAGAAGCCTAAATGAGAAGACACCTATTCAGCAGGAGATAGAGGCTGATTGAGAGATTTGGCTCGAGAGGATCCACATCCACTTAGAGAAGCTGTTGGCGAAAGAAAACAAGGACAGGGACATGCTCAGGAACATGAAAAACCACTATTGGGCATGGAACAAGGTTTGCAAGGCACAAATAAGGAGCTTGAAGGCAAAATTGAGCAAAGTAACAAAAGAGGCAAAAGAGCAAGATCGACTTCGAATCATGGCTAAAGCTTCCTTGGCACAGCATAGCACTTCATAGAAGACCTCCAGCCCAAATTTCAAGGAATTTGGGGAACTTTTGGTCACATGACAAATTTTTGGCACAAACACAGGTATTTTCTCTATACGCGTCGTGCCACTGGTGTGATGCGTAGGATTGGGAGCTCCAAATGAGAAATGGTTTGTATTTTTGGATTCATCATGCAAAATCATGACTACTGGAACTCAGGCAAGAAATTTGGCCATGATTGGAGTCTCCAGGAGGTCAAAAACACCCAAAACATGGCCTCACTGCCCCTATTTTGACACACAGGAAGCAATCTTAGGAGAATGAAGATTTGGAGGGGCAAATGAGCTCCAAATTAAAAAATTCCACTTGGGTTGGAAAGTAGAGAGGACAGGCTTTCCAAAAATCCTACTTGGGAACATTTTGGACTCCTTCAAGAGCCTCAAAACAAGCCTCAAAGTGGCGCAATGCATACAGAAAATGGCGCGGCGCATATAGGAAAAAATGCCCAATTTGCCTCTATTTTGCGAAATTTCGCTCACGACTTTTTGTAAGTGGGCCCACTCATATGCACTTTATTTTTCAGCACCTAAGGCTGTTTTAAAAGTATTTTCACTCCAGATGGTCAGTTATCCAAGTGGCAAAGGAAGGCAAAGGGCCACCCAAGCCATTTGTCATGTTTGTGGCGCTGCACCTGTAGCTGATGTTTGGCTCTCCACCTTCATTTTGTAATGATTTGAGTAACTCCCCAACACTTGGGTGTTCTATATCTTCATGGAACATTCTATACATTGTATGCAAACTATTTGCAAAAGGTTGGTTGGCTTGTAACTTGGAGACTGTGGGAAAGAAACTTTGTTTCTGCATTGTATATTTTTTACAGAGGATTAATGAAAGGCAGTAGCTCTGCTTCATGAGATTCATGTGGTTGTGAATGTAGCAAATGTGTCTCTTATGTTTCATTGTATTTTTTTATGTTTCGTAGCTCATTTCATATTCATTTCCAGTGAAATTTTCTAAGTTAGCTAAGGTAGAATTCAATTTTATTGCTCTACCTGTGGGAAAATTTCATGTTCAGTGTTCTTTCTTCTGTTGAAAAGGATTCATGTTGTCCATGCCCTTTTCACCCTCTTAATCGATATCTCCATTCCGCACTATCTTAAACTAAATTGCTAGGCTTTCCGCCTATCTTGCCTCACGAAGTAATTCGTGCCTTTGTATTAAGTTCTTTGTTTATTGAGGTCCATTGGTCCCATATCATCCCAGAAACACAGTCATTCATAAAAATCACTCCTTGTATTCATTTTCACTTACTAGGCTAAGACAAATAGTTCACTGTAAGTCATCTCAGGCATTTTCATTCACTTATTCACTGAGTGTGACTCGGAGAGAGCCCTCTCCTACTCTGGTAGGGCTAGCTACCAAACTGAGCGTGATTTGTGGTTACCCTGAATTTTGCCTTCTTTCAGCCTAAGGTGAATTTAGGTGCTAACACAGTGGCAACTCCACTGGGGAAGAAAATGGTTTACTTGTAGATTGTCTTGCCCCAGTACATATCTCAAATTCAGAACTGATTGTTGATGGTGGAAAATGATCAGACATAAAAAGGCTAAACTCATTCACCTGGCGACTCCATTCACTGAAGAAACCAATAATTGGTGCTTCATGGTGACTCCACTGGAGGACTAACTCTTTCTCTGTGAAAATGGAAGGATCATACACAAAGTTCAGGTATCCAAAGTGGAATGGTATTCAGGTTCTACTCTACTTTCTTGTAAATTACTTCTTCGCTATTCTTGAATCTGCCCTAAAAGTTTTTTCAGAACTTGTTGTATGATAAAGGAGATCAAAATCTTCACTCGATCTATTCAAAAAGTGTAAATAGTTAGTTTCCCTTTGGTCCTGGCCTCCTTGCTCTTCCTACATCTTATGATGATTCTCTACAAAGTGATGAGCCTAAAGAAAACAAAACTGATCCCATAGCTCTTGTATATATTCCTACATCTGTTATAATCCTAGATAGGTATAAACCTCTTGTTTTACCTTATGTTCTTCATGCTTTCCCCAAAAACTATGATCTATACTTGCCAAGATTTGACAGTGAATGTAAGAGTGTCAATGCTAAGCAACATGTGCAGAATGTTGAGACTTTTCTAGACCTTTTTGAAATTGATGAAGAAGATGTCAGTATAAGGCTTTTTTCTCTTTCTTTGCAAGGCAAAGTCAAGAGTTGGTTCAAAGCCCTACCTGATGTGAGCATCACAGATTTACAGCAGTTCATCAAAGTTTTTCTTGATAGGTGGAGGATCGGACAGAACCTTTTCCTTATCGTAGAAGAGTATAATCAACTGAAAAGACTGCCAAGGGAGACAATACAACAGTTTTCAGCTAGATTTAATCAAGTTTATTATTCAATGCCGGTTGATATAAGACCCCCTCCTGGATCTGCTCTCTTGCACTACCCGGGTGCCTTTGATTCGAAAATGGAGTTTCAGCTAAGAGAAAAGAATGTCGCAACACTTGAAGAGATGCAAAACAATGCAGTAAATGTAGAGGCTCATTTATTGATCAGAAGGGCAAGGTTGAAAGAAGAAGAGATGAAAAACGTGGATCCATAGAAAACTACAACTTCAGAGGAAAATCTTGACATTTTGGTGAGTGCAGTAGAAGAGATGGTGAGAAAAATGACTACAAAAGATGAAAATGGTGTTCATGAACAAGTGGTTGATCCAAAACATTTTGTTTCTTATCTCAATAGTCATAAGGATTGTTTTGTAGATCATCTTGGAGAAGAAAGACCTATTGATATAACATGTATGCTTGATGACGTGCTTTATACTGACGATTTGCCTCATTTTGATCAGTATGATGATGATGATTATGCTCTCCAAACAGAAGCTAGTCTTGCAGACAAATCAGCAGCTAGTTTGTGGGATGAGGAAGTTCACTTACAGCAGCCCGAGTACAGTGATCAACCGATGCATATCAACTATGGAAACGATGATGGAAGTGCAACAGATTTCGAAGTAAGTGAAGGATCTTTGCCTTTGTGCTTTGATTCATGTCAGTTCATTAGAGATAATTTCCATGCAATAAGACATCAGCTATCGACAAATCTTGATTTGTATCCTCTTGAGGGCGATGAAAACTTTGTTCCAGACCTCTTATATTTAGAGTTCCAGCCCCTAAATGCCATTAATAGTCAGGTTGCACATGAATACATAGAAGCTAGCTTATATGATCAAACAATACAAGAAGATTCCTTACCTTTATTTTTTGAATCATTTCAGTTTTTGCGGGGTAAATTGCATAGTAAATCTGCAAATGAAAAGCTTGTAGGAAATCAACAATCTCTCAGTTTTAATGTTGAGGATGAGACAGATGGAAAATTTTTTGAGCAGGTCATTAATGAGAAATCTTCCCCTGAAATGATTGATGAAATCATTTTGGATATAGAACCAGATTTACAGCCACCAAACACAATTCAAGGTCAGATTACAGATGAAGGTGAGGTAGCCGAAATACATGATTTAATGATGCAAGAGGATTCTGTACCCTTGTGTTACGAAGCATTTCAGTTTATAAGGCAGAATCTTCGTAATATCTCTAAAGAAAAGGATGAACTGCCAATAGGATGTCATACAGTTTCAATAGATGCATCACAGCAATCTCCTCAAGTTTTTGACGATCCTTTTGCTCATGTGTTAGATTTTGTTTGCTGTAAAACTTCTTCTCCATCAGCCAACCATGAGACAAAAGAGAATGTTGATAATCATCTGTTTCAAGGGTCACCTTCATCATCTTGTTTAACAAATTGTTCATTTCATAGCCCATACCAAAGTTTGCAGTCATATGAGGAGATTGATAAAGGAGGCTTTGGTTCTGTTTGGAATCAACAACAGAGTTTAGTTCTTCACGAAATTCAGGATCCTTTTGACCGCTTGCTGCAATCATCAGAGAAAGACAGTACAGATGTGAGGAAAAGTTTAATATCTAGCTATGAAGATTACTTGGACCAGAGCAGTAATTTGTTAATGGAAATCAATGGCGATGCTTATGAAGATCCTTTTGTAGTATTCTTGAAGTCATCCAGCCAATTCATGCTTTGCAAGTTTGTCAGTAGTGAACTTGATTCCAAGTTTCCATGGGAGTTTCCTTTCAATTCTTCCCTTTTCTGGCGCATCAGAAAGCATTTGGGAAGAAATCAAATATCAGTCATAATGCTTACCTGGTTGCATTGGCTGTTCCATCTCACTTGAACAGGTGGTGGAAAGAGTAATTAGGGTAGGTTTGCTGAATAAGCTCAAATATGAGCATCTTTCCAGTTTGTTAGTTAGGATTTAGTCATGTCTGGTTTTATTATGGTTTTCAGTTTGAGTCTTTAGCCAGAGTCTGTCTGCATAATGTCAGTTCCCGTGTTTTGACTCCATAGCCCAATGGACGAAGGCATTGTCTAGCTCTTCCAGAAATCTGCTGTTCTTGGCACCTCTAAGGAGCTACCATCCCCCATCGGAGCCAATGTTAGTGTCAGCCTTTGCAACCTTCTTCCAGTGATCAAATATGCTCTTACAAAGTGATTTTAAGGTGTCAAGGTCAAATTTTATCATTTCAGTGAGTCTTCAAGTAAAATTTGGTCACTAGGCATTAGGTCTAGGGTTCGCTTTCACTCCTTTCAAAGTTGTCCAGATGTCGTTCTATGTCACTATTCAGCTGAGTCTACCATCATTCATAGGGTTTTCATTATCATGTCAATTTCCACTGGGTCATTTTACACCTTGTTCATGCTTCAGTTGCGCCTAGGTAAGGTCATTTCACTCTCCTAGGGTTTTGAAGGCAATTTCTCTTGGACGGTCAAATTATTGGCAAAACTTGTATCCTAATGTTCATACACCTTCCCCTATCCTTGAAATACCTTATCAAACACTTCCCATCACTGAGATCCCCCAAATGCCTCATTTTTGCACAAACCCTAGTTTTTTGCTACAACCTAGCAATTTTCTAGGTTGGCCCTGTGTTTTGCCTTTTTTGACCCCTTCCCCTCACTCAATTTCTAAGATTCCACTTTACCCTACTTCCTAACATCCCTCCATACTTCCTAAAATTTCCTCAAGAATTTAGAAGCTCCCTATCCCCTTCATTTCGCTTCATTTCAACAAATCTCTTGTTCCCCACATCGGGTGAGGTTTCACCCAAATGATGTTTCTGAGAAATGGAAGATGAATTTGGAAAAAATGAGAGATATTTTTGTCCACAACAAACCAAGGAAGAAAAAACACCTTCACCTTTTACATAGGTGTCATGGTTTTGAAGAAATGTTAACAATACAATTGCCTCGGGAGAATTGATGCACCTCTAGAGTGAGCTTGGGACAATCAAGCTTTATCCTAGCTTGGTTGGCCAAATGACTTGCTTGATGATCCAAATGACCACTAGAGAAAAATAGCTTTCCAATGAGCTATCATTAGCTCAATTTGGGGTTGAGGAAGGCATTCAAAAGTTGACCGCAACAACACTCTGCCTTCCTCATTTGGCACATTTTGACTAGTCTTGGGCGATTTGATTTTTTATAGGGCAAATGAACTCCAAATTGAAACATTCTAGTTGGGTTGGAAAGTAGAGTCAAAGACCTTTCCAACGAGCTATCCCACACTCAATTTGGACACCAGGAAGACCTCCAAACGTCTTCTGTAAAAAGCGTGACGCACAGGAGGAGGAGTGTGGCGCACTGGGAGGGATTGCGCAGTGTTAATTTGAACAGGCGCGACACACATGGAGAGCACGGCGCATATACCCTCAAGCCTGAAAATTGCTGGAAACTTCACCAAATTTCTCATACTTTACGTAGATTTGCTAGGTAGGCTTGCTATCTTGCTGTTGCATTAAATTTTATGATAAGAGACGATGGTTTATGGGTGATAGTGGTTGTAACAAAAAGTTTCAAAATCTACTTCTAAAGATCCTAAAGCCAATTGCTACCAGGGTTTAAAAACTCATTGTTTTCTCCAAACATTGTGGAAGGGTCCAAGCCTACATCAGCAGAACAGGGATCACCATTACAACTTAAGGAACCTTTGAAAGATGAGGAGCAATTCCATCTTTACACTAATATAGTAAACTTGAATGTTAATGAATAGCATAAGATAGTAGATTAGGTCATTATGGAGAAAGATGCTAAGATCAAAGAGCTTAGGGACAATTTTTCTAAGGCCAATTTCATGGTTTGATTCCTAGAGTAGGATAATGAGCAATTGAAGGTAAATCAACTACTCTTGAATAAGCATAAGGTTGATGTTAGCAAAGAAAATGTAAAGGGAAAATAATTAGTTGACACAGATGATTCAGATGAGCATCAAGAGCAAGTGACAAGGAAGAGTCCAAAGACTAGAGGACTTAAAAGGGAACTTTAGCAACAAAGGGAGCAGATGTCTTTAGTTGACCTAATTGCAGGAGAAATCAATGAAAATAGGGAGTTTTGGCTTGAAAAAGTAAATTTCCATTTAAACAATCTTCTTAAGAGGGCCAAAAGAGACAACAAATTTCAAAGACATATGGCTACTCATTGCTACACAAGGAATCGGGTCTCCAAAGTCAAAATGAAGCAGTTGAAGAAAATACTCTAGGAAACCCTAATCAGACAAAAAGAGAAGGTTAAGTTGGATTTGCTTGCTGATGCTTCCCTCAGAGAAATACAGGACAAGGATAAGGAGCCAGTGCAGGAGGAAGGGCCATCAGGTGAACGAGAGACTGAATTCGTTCTCCTTCACGATGATGAGACCGATACAGAGCCAACAAATGCAGAGCTCAAAGAGATCATCCAGGAGCAGCAATCAAAGATTGAGGCCTTGTCCCTTGACTTGGAGAGGGCCAAGTGTAACATGAAGTACCTGGAGTAGAGAAACAAGTAGCTTGAGGACCAGCATGAGATAATGGAGCTGCAAAACATCCGTGAAGACCAGCAGGCTGCCCAAAGAAGCCTAAATGAGAAAACACCTATTCAGCAGGAGATAGAGGCTGATTGAGATATTTGGCTCGAGAGGATCCACATCCACTTAGAGAAGTTGTTGGTGAAAGAAAACAAGGACAGGGACATGCTCAGGAACATGAAAAACCACTATTGGGCAAGGAACAAGGTTTGCAAGGCATGAATAAGGAGCTTGAAGGCAAAATTGAGCAAAGCAACAAAAGAGGCAAAAGAGGCAAAAGAGAAAGATCAGCTTCAAATCTTGGCTGAAGCTTCCTTGGCATAGCATAGAACTTCATAGAAGACCTCCAACCCAAATTTCAAGGAATTTGGGGAAATTTTGGTCACATGACAAATTTTTGGCACAAACACATGTTTTTTCTCTATACACGCCACGCTACCGGCACGACGCGTAGGATTGGGAGCTCCAAATGAGAAATGGTTTGCATTTTTGGATTCAACATGCAAAATCATGACTATTGGCACTCGGGCAAGAAATTTGGGCATGATTTGAGTCTCCAGGAGGTCAAAAACACCCAAAAAAAGGCCTCTTTGCCCCTATTTTGACACACAGGAAGCAGTCTTGGGAGAATGAATATTTGGAGGGGTAAATGAGCTCCAAATTAAAAAATTCCACTTGGGTTGGAAAGTAGACAGGACGGGCTTTCCACCAATCCTACTTGGGCACATTTTGGACTCCTAAAAGTGCCTCAAAACTGGCCTCAAAGTGGCACAACGCATACAAAAAATGGCGCGGTGCATATAGGAAAAAAGGCCCAATTTGCCTCTATTTCGCGAAATTTCGCTTCCCGACTTTTTGTAAGTGGGCCCACTCATATGCACTTCATTTTTCAGCACCTAAGGCAGTTTTAAAAGTATTTTCTCTCCAGATGGTCAGTTGTCCAAGTGGCAAAGGAAGGTAAAGGGCCACCCAAGCCATTTGTCATGTTTGTGGCGCTGCACCTGTAGCTGATGTTTGGCTCTCCACCTTCATTTTGTAATGATTCGAGTAACTCCCCAACCCTTGGGCATTCTATCTCTTCATGGCACATTCTATATAGTGTATGCAAACTATTTGCAAAAGGTTGGTTGGCTTGTAACTTCTGGGAGACTGTGGGAAAGAAACTCTGTTTCTGCATTGTATATTTTTTACAGAGGATTAATGAAAGGCAGTGGCTTTGTTTCATGAGATTCATGTGGTTGTGCAATGCTAGCCAAAATGTCGTCTCTTATGTTTCATATGTATTTTGTTATGTTTCATAGTTCATTTCAATATTTCATTTCCAATGAAATTTTTCCCTAAGTTAGCTAAAGGTAAGATTTCAATTTTATTGCTCTGCCTGTGGGAAAATTTTCATTTCAGTGTTCTTTCTTCTGTTGAAAAGGATTCGATGTGTCCATGGACCCTTTTTCACCCCTCTTAATCAATCTCTCCATTCCGGCCACTATCTTTAAACAAATTGCTAGGCTTTTCCTCCTATCCTTCTTCCTCACGATAATAATGCGTGCACTTTTCGTACTAAGTTCTCTGTTCCACTTGAGGTCCCATATGACCCATATTCATCCCCAGAAACACAGTCATTTTCATAAAAAATCAACTCCTATATTTTCATTTTCACTTACTAGGCCTAAGACAAATAGTTCACTGTAAGTCATCTCAGGCCTTTTCATTCACTTATTCACTGAGTGTGACTCGGAGAGAGCCCTCTCCTGCTCTGGTAGGGCTAGCTACCAGACTGAGCGTGGTTTGTGGTTACCCTGAATTTTGCCTTCTTTCAGCCTAAGGAAAATTTAAGTGCTAACACCCCCAAAGCGTCCTTATCTTGGTCATAGAACAAGACAAGGTCGCCTTCAAAAAATACTAGAGGATGGATAGCTTTATCATACTGAGTTTTAACCCTTTTCTTATGAGCCTCATTGATTGTGGCGGCATCTCGACACTGCTCATCGGGATGTTCCAAATGAAGGAAGCGCTCCTTGAGACTAGAGGTCTCTGGAAGGAGCTCAACAACCAGCTTAAGAGATGGAATTTCACATTCAACCGGAAAGATAGATTCCTACCCATAAACGAACTGAAAAGGTGTAAAACCTGTGGTAGTCTTTACCAAGGTTCGATATGCCGAAAGTGCCGGATACAACATAAGATTCCAATTGGACCGGTTTTTGTTGATCATCCTTTAAAGGATCGTCTTAAGGGTTCTGCTCATAGCCTCAACCTGTCCATTTCCCTGAGGATAATATGGAGACGAGTGCTCCTACCAGAAACCCAATTTAAGAGCCAATTCAAACATTAGTTGGTTCTAGAAATGACTGCCATGGTCAGTGAAAATCGCTCCTGGGATATCGAACCTTGAGATAATCTGATTGAAAAGGAACAATGCCGCTATTTCACTATATTTTTTATAATTGGGCATGGCCTCAGCCCACTTCGTGAAGTAGTCTACGACCATAATGATGTACTTGTGATTCGCTACTGAAGACTGATTACAAGTTATAAAATCAATACCCCACTTAGTAAAAGGACCAACAATGACAATAGGGAAAATAGGAGCTAGATGTGTGTGCATCTTCCAAGTATAAACTTGATGAGGGTGACAACGTTCAACCACTTCAACACAATCTTTAAAGAGCGAAGGCCAAAAGTAGCCGGCACGCAAGATACGCTGGGCTGTAGCAAGCCCTGAAAGATGACCACCACAAGCTCCATTGTGGCAATCATTGAGCATTGGCTCTACTTCCTCTAAGGTTAAACAACACCTAAGGATTGAATCAAACCCTCAGTGATATAACGTATCACCAATCATGACATAGTTCTTAGCCAGGTGACATAATTTTTTATGTTCATCCTTAGAGAAAGTAGAGGGAAACTTTGAAGTCTGGAGATAGACAATGATATCTCCATACCAGGGGTCTA
>APFE030999634.1:0-10931 GCA_000404065.3 Pinus taeda
GTAAATAATATTAAAAGAATTCATTTGTTAATTTAGCTAAAAAAAGATGAATAATATATAATTTTTATTTATTATTTCTAGAAATTAGCTAAATCAGGTAAATTATATAATAAAAGAATCTTATATGTTAATTTAACTAAATGTATTTGTTTATTAATAATATATAAATTATTTAATTATAATGGTCCATTAATAAATTATATCAAATTTCATTATAATAATTTATATTTATCAAATAATCTATATTTATTAATTATTTTATTAATCCAATATTATTAAGAACCCTAGTCAAACAAATAGTATTCTAGTTATATTAAAATACAGTTATTCTTAAAAAAAAAATTAATTATATTAGGTACATTCTATAATTGAGGAATTTTTTGTGACATAGAAGGGAAGATTTGGAGTCTTACAAAATTTGTACAAAATTTGATACACCATAAATTAAAAAATGTAAATCCTTATAGTGAAATAAAAGCTCATCCAGAAGGGTGGTTGGCTAATTAGGAGACCTAGTTTCAGGGTCACGATAACTTCTTGAACTATATCTGCAAGATTTAAAATGTGAATTCTTCTTCTTTTCCCTTCCCTGATGGGTCAATTGGAATGTTCAACTTCAATTTCCTGAGTGTGATGTTGTTGTTCAGAAGGGATACCACATACCACATGCTTGGCTCAAAGAAATTGAATTTATATTGTCAGGAAGATTATCGAGATGATTGTGCTATTTCATGTGGTGGTTTTGAAGTCATAGGGAATGTTGTTTGATAAGTAGTGGGTGCAAGAACTTGAAGATGTTGATAAAATATAAACCATTTCCATAAAACTATACTTTCATGGGCATTAAATGCTTTTAAATATTTCAAATACTCTACCTTGTTGGCTAGTGATATGTGCCTTGACAATTGTTGATCAACTAGTATTTTATGTTCTAATAGTTGCACTTTATATCCTGGTACTAAGGTTCTAACTAAATATCCCTTTGTTTTTGTTATCTCTGCTAGATCTTGCTACTATCCATTATCCTTCCTTTAATTTTTTTCTTTGTTGCTCTCATAGATTTTTCTAGTGCTTCAAATATTTGTTTATCTCAAGCATGCCTTAGGTTAGGTTTCTTACTAGATGTTTCTTTTACCCTTTCTTTATTTATGGATCTCAAGAATTGGGTGTATTTGACTCTACTAGAGGAACTTTTTCGTCAGTTGTAGGTGAGATTGAGGTAACATCTATTTGTAAATTAGTTTTCTCTAGAATTTCCTTAATATATCTTCTCACATAGTATTATTATATGGGACTGCCCGAGTATCAGCCTACTTGGATTCTACAGTTCTCGAGTAGAAATTGTTGCAATTATACACTTCTTTTCTATTTTTACCCTTTTCTTGGGTATGCTCCAACACTTCTTAGGAATTTGAGTCTAAATTTTGTAGTTATTATAGACATTGTAGTTAAATACCCATCCAAATTTCTTGTCAATCAATATTATATGTTTATGTGTGAATCAATTTCGAACGTTGTGAGTCTCAACTTGTAACCTGCTTAGAAGACTCTATGATAGGTACTTAGATGTAAAATTTAAATGGCCTTGGGTAAAGTATGCCCCAAGGAAAAATTCACAGAGCCAAATGTGTGCATATATATAGAAGTTAGTTTTTGGAGATTTAGAGCACATCCAAAGTGCAAATCAAATTAGGTATACCTTTAAGATAGAGAGTGAACTTGTGTAATTTTATTTGCTACTTTTGTGTGGTGTTTGGATCTCTTTTCATGCCACAAGGAATTTCTGTTACAAAATCATGTTAGAGGCATAATTTGGATGGTCGAGAGGGCTTGTAAAACATCTCGAGCTTAGCAATAGTTACTTCAAGGAGAGAGGTAGTTGAACAACAGTGTCTTGCTTTCTAGATAGCTTAGATCACTTATTGTTGTGAGACGAAGAATTGTAGTGTATTTTGAGGAGGGTCTTTATGCCCAAAATAATGCTTTGGAAGTCTAGAAAGGAAATCAAAAGAAGAGAATGTCTTTGGAGAAGGGAAACATAGTTGGGAGTAGCTATTTAGGGTTGTTGGTGTGTCCTAACCATATCTCCATAAGCTTAGATCTTTAGGACAAGAGGACTAGGAGTGTACTGGAAAGCAAGGTATCTGTCTCCTCTTGTTGATGTTGATTTTCTAGTCAAATCAGAGGTCTAGGTTGTAAAGTTTGGTATTGGACACATGTGGACTATTGGAGGGAAGCGTGAGATTGGACCAAGTTGGCCCTGAATGCATCACCATTGAAGGACTAAGGTGAATACTAAATGAAGCATAGATCGAAGGAGCTTAAGGTTTGATCAATGAGGAAGAGAAGTTGTACAACCTGGGTTCATTGTGGGAGAAGGAAGTTCAATTTAATTATTTATTTATTTTGTTTAAACTTCATTCTTCATTCAATACCAATATCAATTTATTTAAACAAATTATCACCATTTTTAATTTTTAATACATTCCACAATTTGTTTTGTAAATTCGTTTAAGAAGAGAGAAAAAACATAATAAAAAAATAACCATAATCACACGAGACATACCTGACATATAACCATATCCATAGCTATCTTGAGGTCTTAGAGAGAGGGAAACTCCCCTACCTCAAAATAAATAGAAATCCAATTAATATATTTTTCGATTGTTTAGAAATAATAATATAATTATGTATAAATAAACAAAAAATTACAAAGTGTAATTCTCAATCATCTTCATTCTCCATTTCCATGCAAAACATTAGAAAATAGGTATTAATAATAATATATAGAGAAAAATAATTACATTGTTAAATTTTTGAGAAATAATTTACAATAACATGGGGAAACGAATAAAATATATTCTATCACATTATTATATGCAATGAGAAGAATTAAAATGGATTTCTCCTAATATTTATGGAGACTTAAATTGAAAATGTAAATAAAAGATATTCTAAAAGTTTAAATATAAACCTAAATAAAATTTAAACAGACTATTAAATTTTCGTAAACAAACAAAAAATGACACGCAACTATCAATCCAATATCATCAAATACACCCAATAAATGATTATATTGGGATCCCTAAAACAAATTATTAATTTAACATTTAATCAAACGAAAAAGAACAATAATAATTAATGAAAAACTCACTTGCAATTGCTCAGAACCCATCCTCCAATAATGGCCAATGGAACCTAGACTATCTAGGTGCAAAGTTGAAAGTGGAAAATTCCAATTCCTTCATTCTCATTTCCTATAGCCAATGCGCACCCCATCCACCATCTCTTCCATTCTTCATTCCACAAAATTAATGTAGTTTTATTGAATTGTTTAAAATCAACAGTTTTATTGAATTTTTTAAAATCAACATGTCATAGTCTTATTAGGCGTATTGTGGAGCTTTTGAATTTTCTAACGACTTGGAGGCGATGAGTGATGATTGTAGGTGTTGAAAAACTATTGAAGTTTCCAAAATAGTGGGTCTGGAGTAATTAGATTAAGGCATTTAGAAAATGTCATCCATTGTGGTCTTGACTCTATTGGTTGGGAGAGTGTGGAGTAGAGTAAACATTTATCTACTCCCATGTAAAAGTCCAAAAGAAATATGTAAACATTTATTTACACCTCTGTAAAAGTCTAGCAGAAATATTGTACCTGACCTTATTGGTTATTATTGGCAACATGAATTCATTTTAACATCTAATTATGTCTCTATCTCACAATGTTGGTTATTGTTGGCAACATGAATTCATTTTAACATCTAATTCTGTTTGTATCTCACCATGTTGGTTATTGTTGGCAACATGAATTCATTTTAACAACTATTTAATATACCATATGGAAGGTCACTAAAAAAATTCTCTATAAACTTGATACAAATAACTTGTATGATGATTTTATGCATGCATTGTATCCGATGCAAGAGATACACTTCAAATGAATTGAATTCTTGCATTAACTTATCCATGGTCAATTTAATAAAATTTCACTTATTTTGGTAATTGACCATGACATCATGAATGACAAAGATTTTTGTTGTAACAACCACTATACTATTCAATGTGTATTTGAAAATCATATCCTTTTATAATTATTTATAATTAATATATTCTTTTTTTCCTCAGGAAAAATTATAATCTTATAATGATAACAAAATTATATGTTGTAGATGTTGATAATGCATTTAATCATGCCAATCAAAATTGGTGATCAAAGAGACCAAAAATATGACTCCAAAATGGTGGTAAACATGTTACCCTTTTCTCCATTTCTTCCTTTTATTTCCTCATTCTCCCTGAGAAGGAGTGGCCATTACAAGTGCTAGCTGGGTCCCTTCATTCATTCTTGGGTTTTCTCTATCTGAATCTAAACTTTCAGATACATGATGAGATTTTGAGTCCCTTGTCTCCATTGCTACAGGGACCATCTCCTGCGTCGATGTGTTTATTGGAGTTCCTTAAAATTCATTATTAACGCTCATGTTTTCTACATTTTCTTGTGTATTTTGGGCTTCTTCATTGGTAGGAGGATCCATTTCTTCATCATACTCTTCTTCGTCAAGAAAATTCAGTGGGAATTTCCATCCCTTCGGTTGATTTCTTGTTTTCTTCTTCCTTTGAGGCACTTTCTTAGCATCATGATATGAATTGTGGATGTCCCATTTGTTGGATTATTCGACATCTAAATGTTGTGTTCAAAAAATCTTGGAACTATGTTGAGCACTTCTTGTTCTGTGTCAATAGAATATGATCCAACAATCGTTTGTTGAATTCTACCTCCACATAAATTATGAAGATTGTGTAGATTTGTTGCTCAAATATTTGTGTATCTTTATTTATGTATCACCCTAATATGTTCCCAATGGCTTCTTTCACTTTATGGAGCCAAAAATGTAGGGGTACGTTATGCAATCTACCCAAACTGACATTCGAGATACTACCATTATATTGGCATCGAAATCTAGCAACGAAGGGGTGCCGAAAAGTCCCGCAAAGCCCCAAAACCATGGACCCTCTTGTAATATATATTCAAAATCCTCTCACAATGAAAATTTTACTATGAAAAAGCCCTTGGAGCAAAGGTTCTTATCACAATTTATTGTCCAATTTGTGAATATCCAATGAAAGAGATCCACTGGTTTTGGCCAAAATCTATTGAATCTGCATAGTACTCCTTGAGATTCATATGTTATGCACAAATCATTTGTTTATGGTAGATTTATAGTTATTACTGGGATTTGATTCAGTTGTTCCATTATGTATGGGATGGGTATATTGTGTTTCTGATCTAGTGTTGTTGAGGCAACAAATTTTCCCTTGAGGATATCTATGAATGAAAAGACTCCATTTACTTTCTCTTGATTCGATTATGTTCCTTTGGGAATACTAGATCCAAACACTCCTTCTATGCACTTTGAATTTCTTGGTCGAGGTGATCCTGCCCGAAACCTCAAGTTTAATATGATGGTGGATGATGGGAGGACGTTATAATCTTGTAACATCACATCTTCCTGCATGGATTTGCCCCTGAAGATCAGACTTTGTAGGAGCATCATGATACCCAGAGTGTGCATGATATTGTGCTTTAATTGTTTGATGTTGTCTATGGCCCGAACCCAAAATAATATTGATTTTTAATGTGGGGATGATAAAAAATTTGAAGACTACCACATCAAATGCCTATACTTGACAGTCACATAGATCTTCAGTTGAATCAATGGATAAGTGCGAACATGCAAAAATTGAGAGGGATTTCCGTGGGAGTATTAAATTCATAAGTGATGGCCAAACCACCGAATCGATGCACATGGATGGAGGACAACTCTAATATTGAAAAAAGTGAAGCAGACTCTCCATATCTAATGCTACTCCTACATTTCGACAACCTAATGTACTAAGGGGATTGAGAATATCCAGATTTGTGATCTTTAACAATAGATCTATGAAATGAAGTGCTTGAGGTGGAAGATTCACTTCTGTAGAAATTTTTTTGCCTTCATATCTGATCGATAAATATATTGTGACTAAGAGTAGACAATTATAAGATTTATGTATTCAATCTTTTGTGATCCATAATGAGTTAAGCAAAGACTTTCGATCGAAATCAGATAAGAGAAATTTTTGGCTGACGTGTTTCAAACCAACAATTGTGGTTCGTCATTTTGGTCCTTATGATGAAACATAATTGTTGGTTGGAACGCGTCGGCCAAAACTTTCTCTTATGTGATTTCTACCAAAATATTGTGCTTAAGTTATAAGATTTATGCTCTAGAGTCGCCTTAATCCTACACAGGTCTATTCCCAACTCAAGAATGTGATGCACTTCACTTCCTTCTATGCCATCATGTATGTACAAAGTGAGAAGATACTCTACATCGATGATATGGTAAATGATATTGCCGATGGCGCGGGCTGTTAGTCTCCATCCTACTCATAGGAGGCTGAAACCAATGTTAACTCCTTTCAAAAACTCGATTATCACACCTACGAGCAGTGAGATCGTGCCCTAGCGATGACGTAGAAGGTTGATTTGATGTCTGAAGATACCCGACCACATAAGGAAAGCGAAAATACTGAGAAACCATAGCCATCACACCAAGCTCATCCTCTTGACATACTTCCCCTATTAGTGATTGTAAATTCATAATTAGTGTATTAGTTAATTAATTATTTATGGTACAAAATGGGTGGAGTTTATAGCTTGTTCAATTTATTTAGTATGAAAACAAAATTTCACAAATATTTTTAGTCAATAAATTTTATGTATGCAAATGACCATGAAAATACCACAAGTAACAATGGCTATGGATTTCCCTTGTAAGAATCATCACCAATTTTTGTATGTTTGAAAATCACAAGTTCTCATGATTTCTTTTAATCAAAATATACTTTTCAACAATACAAATAATCACAGGTGACTATGAGCATGCATATTTTTTAACCACAATCATTCAATGTAAAATTAAAAATATATCAAACAAAATAAACATAAAATTTAAAAATTAATTTCTAAATTGATGTTTTCTGCGGATAGAATTTTAAATGTGTGTGGTTTTATTTTATGCTATGTATTTGTTTGTTGCACTTTTGCGTGTAATTGTTTATTTTTGTATAATATTTTTACACATACGTAATATCATATACAATAATTACTTTTATAATGAGTAGAATTTGTGTATTGACTTATTAATCTTTTAATTGTTGTTTAATTTGGTAAAATCTTATTTTTTCAACATCGTGAATGAATTTGAATTTTTGTAAGCACAACTATTCAATGTAAAATATTCTTTATAAGTGTTTTTAATTACTATGATTTTTATAATTAGTTACAGGTTGATGTTTTATGATGATAGAATTTTAAATGTTCGTGTTTTTATTTTATGAAATGTATGTGTTTGTTTTTTTACGCTCTTGTTATGTGTATAATTTTAGAAAACAAGAAAGTATTTGATTAGAATATCCCATATGGAAGTCCATTGACCAAATTTTCTATTGACTTGATACAAATCACCTCTATTATGATTTTACACACATACAATATAATATGCAAGAATTACAGTCCCAATTAATTGAATCTGTATTAAACTATATATGTTCAAATTAGCAATTAGTAGTTTAACAAAATTTCATTTTATTTTTCAAATGAGCATAACATCATGAATGGCTATGGATTTTTTTTGTAAGTATCACTACTCAATGCATCTTTGAGAAGTATCTTTAATCAATATATATTATTAATTAGTTACAAATCCATGTTTTGTGATGGTAGAATTTTATATGTTTGTGTTTTTATTTTATGTAATGTATTGGTACGTTTCTACATCTGTATGTCTATAAATTCTTGAACACAATTTTTTTTTATTAGAATAACTTGATACAAATAAATTATATGATGACTTTAAGAATGCATAGTATCCAATGCAATAATTACTCTACAAATGAATTGAATGCTTGCATAGCTCATATATACTCAATTTAATAATAGTTTACTTATTTTGGTAAACAACCATTACATCATGAATGAAAATGTATTTTTTTTGTAACCACCACTATTCAATGTGTGTATTTTAAAATCACAATTATTTTAAATTAATATATTATGATAATTAATTACAATTTTATGTTTTATGATAGAATTTAAAATGTTTGTGATTATATTTTATTTTATTTCTTTGTATATGTTTGTGTTTGTGCATATATAATGGTTGTACCCATACATAAAGATCATATATAGCAATTATACTTTAAACGAGTCAAATTTGGGTATTAACTTATTTTATATTCAAATTGATATTCAATTTAATAACATCCCGTTTATTTCTAAAAATGATCATAACATTTATTAATTAACATATATCTCTATAATAAAAATAACTATAATATCACAAATGATTATGATGATAAATGCTTTGCCGGGACAGCTACTCAATACATTTAAAAAAATATACCACAAAACATTTATCATAATTTGAAAGAAATTATGTACTTTAGAAATTAATTAGCTAAAAATTGATGCTTTATAATGATAGAATGTTAAAATGTGTTTTTTATCCTTTAATATGGGTTTATATGTTGTGTTCTTTTTTTCTGTTTTGTGTCATGACTTTACGCATACGTAATATCATAATATTCTACGAAAATGAGGAAAAAATTGAGTCTTGTATTTTAACTCACTTATGTTCAATTTCATTTGTTTACATGCATGAATTTTTACCCCGAAACAATCTCACAAGATAACCGAAGTCAGTCGTAGACTAGCCTACACATGCAGGAAGGAATTCCTTAGTTTGGATTGGAATAACTCTAAATCAATCACACAAAGAACGTTATAGAGGGTTTTGACATAAGTAGAGTCTAACCTTAGTAATATAGATGACATCCTTCAACCCGATACTTTGTTGTAAAGGGAATAACATTAATATTATACATATATGCTTGTAGAAAGAAAAATTATATCGAGATGAGAATCGAGTTACGATTTTATCATAGAGTGAAAATTTTGGAAAGATTGTAAAATATTCAAAGGAACTCCTTGTATGAGGTAGTTCATTTTGAAGCCATTGAGAAGAATAGAAATTATGTTGAAATCCTTTGAGGGAACCATAACCAACATATGATACATCACAACCAAAAATTTAAAAGTAAAAACTTACAATAATTTTCCCAATATGCAATAATGGCTATATTATAAAAAACATAAGTGAATGTAGAGGAACCAAAGACCTTGTGATGGCTTAGCAAAGAATTTCATGCATACCAAATTTTACAAGGAGTCTTTTTCTAAGAGCATGAGAAGGACATAAGTTTTTCACATTCATTGCACATAGAGTAACATCATCTGAAAACATCAATGGTCGATTTTTGAAAAACATCATTTTGAAAACTATATTAATTATAGTAATATTGATTCTTTTAACTACATATTTTTATTGATAATTCTATGGAACTATGCTCTGATGTTGAATCCCATGCTTGTAGAGATATTTTTCATATTCGTTAGAGTACATTATCTTCCATTAACAATATGAAGAGAGCCAATATGTAATTATGCTTCATATCCAATCCATACATGAAAATGCTTAAAGTTTTATGTGATTATGCTTCATATCCAATCCATAAATGAAAATGATTAAAGGTTTTGAAAGCTTGAGATTTAATTTTAAATAAATACATGTCATGAAACCAACACACAAAATGACAGAAAAGATAGATCAATGCCTTATAAATAAGCCTCTTCAAGGGGGCAACCTCCTTCACATTAGACAAATGAATAATTCTTTGATGATACAAATGAAAATACCTCCTTTTTATATATATGGGTCTAAGGGGTCATAATGGATGTAAGGTTTTGGGTTAAACTATTGGGAGATCAATGAGAATGATGCATTGCAAAACATTAATAACACTAAAAATATTTTTACTTCTAATTTCAAAGAAAAAATGTGGTGTGAGAAAGGTCATCAACCCTACCTTAGAAGCTCAAAAGTATCTCTCTATTTTAACTATCTCAAAGAAGAAAATTAATATAGCAAAGATTACAACAAACTCTCATGAGCTAGATAGTGAAATAGGTCGTTGGGCAGTTCCTAAAACACCGTGGACGGAAAGGACCTACCATCTCTATGAGAATATGAACATCGAGGATGAAAACTACTTCCTCTTAGAGTGCCCTGTGTACAACCACATTAGATCTCAGTTTCATAATCTTTGTTGCAATATTGACCTTCCTAGCCTTTTACAATGTAAAAATTATAATGAGCTCGAAGGCTTCTCTCCAAGATTTTTGAGCATAGGAATAAAATATTAAATCAAACTAAATAATTTGTTTCTTTAGGTCTAATAGAACAAAATTTGGTCTCAGTGGATGTTAACCATCACCATCATCATCATCAATATAATCAGAGCCAACATAAAAATAATAATGTAAGCGCATAATAATAACAATAGTGGGCTTGTATGGGGCACAATAATAACAATATGGGCACTACATGGGCACAAAAATATAATAAGGCGGTTGTACTAATAAAAATAAGGGGTTACAGTAGTATTATAGAGACCTAACATGCCCCTCTCCTTCAAAAAGTGTTGTCCTCAACACTTGAGTAGTTCTTCATGCTTCTATATAAAATTCTTGTCCTCCTATGTGGAATCTTCACCAGGTAAGTTTTTCCACTTGATGAGATACTCTGGAATTGATCGATTTCGTAGCTGGCAGATTCTTGTTTCTGTGACTGCACCAGGTTCCAATCTGATTTTGCCTTCCTCGTCAAGTTCTAGAAATATTGTTTGAACTAGGATCTTCTGTAGCTTTTGAATGAGTGGCCATAATTCTTCATCCTTCTTCCATTCATCCCTTGCTTCTTTTATCCAATCTGGTTGGATAATAGAAATAGCACAAAACAATTCTTCCACATCGTCATCCTTTCTTG
>APFE030999659.1:0-14493 GCA_000404065.3 Pinus taeda
CTTTCTATATATAGAGTCTAAGGGGTCATAACATAATCAGAGCCGACATAACAATAATAATGTAAGGGCACAATAATAACAATAGTGGGCTTCTATGGGGCACAATAGTAACAATATGGGCACTACATGGGTACATCAATATAATAAGGGGGTTGTACTAATAACAATAAGGGGTTACACTAGTAGTATAGGGGCCTAACACCATATGTCCCAACTAATTATCAACCACTAGATGGAGTCCACCCAGGGACTGTCTCGACAGTATGTTCCGTTCCTATTTGTTCATCTGGAACATTATTTGGAATCTCTTATGTTGAGTCTCAACAAATTGATCCTTCGCAACAGTATCAATTTGGGTAGTCCAGTCTTTAAAGGTAAATTTTTCCTTTGAACATTGGATTGCCGCCATATGGGGGGCAGTATGCCTCTTCATTGTTTCCTCTGGGAGAACAACCATTTCACAATAGAATTCGGGCCAAGTTGGAATCACATCCAGTGGTTGGATACCAATACTACCTCAACAACCAAGAGTTGTATATTCTATACAACCAGATCAACCTGTGTCGAATATTCCCACTACATCGGCTATCGTGACAATGTCGCAAGCACAAGCGTAGCCTGTTGTATGTCAACCTCAAATTTCTTAGGTCGTAATGCAATAACCTCTTGTTTCCGTGACTCAATCACAACTGCTGATTAGTGGATCCTTAACTGAAGCGACCCAGGCTCAAACGGGTACCATAACCCCTCATCTTGGTCAAACATCCAGTACTGGGCAACAATAAATGGTCTCACAGCCATGGCTGGTACCATATCAACAACCACAATTCCAACAAACTTATTGAGGACCTGAGCAACAAAGCTTTGCAGGTAATGGGCAGCCGCATATTCAAAACGGTTACCAACAATCATATCATAATGGTTATGCCCATCAACCTTATCAAAGTTATCATCATCAAATACATTATGCTGGTATGCAAAGACCCACAACTCAGGTGATCCCATCTTATCCTGGGTATGCTTCGCCAAACTTGAATCAACAGTTGCCCTTCGTAGCAAATTTAGAGTTACCAGATCTGAATCGGTTAACAAATGATCCAATTTCTTATGCCCCTTGGTGGCCGGCAATTCCTCATAAACTTTTGTTAGATATCCATAAATTCAATGGCAATCCGGGCGAAGATTCATCAAATCATGTGATGACCTTTCATCTGTGGTGTTCGTCCAACACTCTCAATGATGATCCGATTAGGCTTCGCCTTTTTCAGCGAACGTTAACTAGTTCGACAGTGAAATGGTATATTGAATTGCCTGGAGCTTCATTCGATAACTTCAACACCCTCGCCGCAACCTTTTTAACCCATTTTTAGTTACCAATAAGGTATGAAACAATAACAGAGCTTCTTATGAATTTTAAGTAGACGACAACCACTCACATATCTGATCATATTCATGAGCGGCAACGTCGTCGTCAAATGGTAAAAACATATGTTCATGATCAGTTGTTAGCTGAATGGTTTATTAAGTCATCGTTACCCTCTATTACAGAAGATGTGGCCAGGGGGGAATCGTCACTGAAGAGCAAGTCATTGCTCGTGCGCAATATCTAGACTTGATCTATACTCAGTCTGGCATGCTCTATGACAAAATCCCTGATGCTCCTAGACCAGAGTTTTCCGTTCCTCCTCCTCCTAAATCAAACAAAGACTCTCATGTCGGTGATGGTGTGATAGGTATGACCAACACGAAAACCACAAAGGCTACATCTAAGAAAGCCCATACGATTTCTGGTCAAAATGCAAATCAAGAACTTCTTGCCTTGGAGGTTAATGCTGTGTCGACTGACAAGGGAAAAGAACTGAAGCAACCAGGGGGCAAGAAGAAAGGGAAAAACAAAATGAAGAAACAAGATGATTGGTCTCCTAAAAAATCTTTTGCGAACCCCTTTGGACAAAAGAAACCTCCTTCGGGATGTCACATATGCGATGAGGATCATTGGATGAGAGATTGTCCACATAAAGCTGAGATTAAGAAATTCTTCAAGAACTCAAAAACCTCAGCGGTATTGAATGATCCATTTCCAAATCCAGAAACTAATCTGGTTGCTAGCGACAATGCTTCCCCATCCCAAGTGCTTATGTTGTCCATTTCGAAACAAAGTGATGCTTTGATATTGATAAGGAATAAAGTACGGGAATCCACAACTGTCGAACAACAAGGCTACTAACCAACCTAGTAGTCCGACAACAACTTCGATCGAAGTTGTGCTACCCATCATTCCTAAGCTAACAATAAAGCCGCCAAAGGGAGTAGCACACAAATCGACATTTAGTCCTCGTGCCAGAGCATCACAGAATTATAATATAGTGAGGATCTTGCCCAATCGCCATCTGCTTTGTTGACACTTGAAGTACTGCAAAATTTCCCCTCCCAAAAGTAGGCTCTATTATCAGCAATAGGTGGGATTGACCCAGTGGATTCTAATCTTGTGGCCTTTAACCATAAAGGATATGAACCCCAGTTACTAGCTCAACTCACTTTCCTCATCCAAGTGAAAGCCCTCAACAAAACTATTCATCGAACAATTATTAATGAGGGGGCATCTACATGTATTATGTCAATGAGTTGCTGGAAAACATTAGGCTCACCACCCTTGTCGCGATTGTGAATGACGTTAAAAGCATTCAATGGATGGACATACACCCTATATGAGATTTTAAGTAACTTTCCAGTTGAATTAGGGGGCAAAACAATAGAAATTGATGTTGAAGTTATCTATGGAAATCTTGATTACAACATTCTACTGGGAAGGCCTTAGATTTATGATATGGCTGCTGTTGTGTCAACATACTTCAGAAAGATTGCATTTCCTTTTCAAGGAGGAATTACAATCGTTGATCAACAAACCTTCCTCCCCAACAGTTCACAAGCTACGGGAAGCATTCCAATGATCCATGGAAACTCTCAATTGCTTCAAAATATTGGAGTAGGCCTCCTAAAAGACCCTACTTTAATGGGTACTTTTTCCCTACCGCCTCCGAGTAATCTGGCGGAAGTGGCCACGATGGAAACCTGCAATATGATATCTTCTATATCTAAAAGATTCGGAAGATTCCCGAACATTTTTTCAGCATGGATCATCGCCAGGTATTGTCCCCAAGCCCAATAGAAATATTGTAGCAATCAATTCTCTTGGCCTGGGGGGCAAACCCAAATCAACGCTCATCGAGTGTTTGGATAGATAGGTCTAAGGAATATGGCACCTCTTCAAATCCTTGGTCGCATGTAGATTCTACAAACGAAGGAATCAATCAGTCAATGATGATAGGAGAGGCACCATGGGAAGATTACCACCATCATTCCCATCTTCCAGATTACCACGAAGATTATTCCAGTGATGTTAATCATCCTTTAGTTTTTGATTTTCTATTAAATACTGTAAATACGGTGGATTATGAGGATAGTTCTTTTATTGTGTTAACCTCATTAAAAAATGAAACAACTCCCTTTCCAAATCGAGTCTTTTATTACGATCTCGTAAAATCCAAGTCGAGTCTTTCAAATATCTGAAAGGTAAACCTTCATTCCAACCACCTCGTTGAATGCAATGAAGCTTGGGGGGAATGCATCTCGATTTGTGTCACTATGTTGGGGGCATGCGAACTTATAACAAGCATAGTTTTTTGTTTCAAACATGAAACTGAATCTGAGCATATGTTGTCGAATGGTTCAAGCTCATTAAAAAATGAACCAGGCCACGAGCAGTGTTGCCGCAAGGTTCAAGCTCGTTAAAAAATAAACCCGCGACAAGAAATTTTATTCGAAGTTCAAGCTCGTTAAAAAATAAACCTAGCAATGAGAAAATGTTCCCCCAGAGTTTAAGCTCAATAAAAAATGAACCCATCCTTTGGTAAATAACAATTGCGATCGCATAATCATCAGCTTTTGAGCCTTGATCGTGTTCTTACCATCACCTCCACTCTTTTTAGCCAATCATACGCTTCCATATGATTTTTTACCCCTTTTGAGGAACAGTTGCGACGAGTGATGCTATTAGCGATCTTCTTTACATTGTCGTGATTGAAAAGTTCCAACCCTTACCTGGAACCAGTTGCTATTCAAAAACATCACTCATTCCTCAAAAAACGAGTTTCCTTTAAGCTCTTTTCATCTGACCTATAAAATATGAAAAGACTGCCGAGCAATTGGCCTCTCGTTAAAGCGATTGAAAGTGCCATCCCTCCTCTAGATTTTAATCTTTTTGGACCTGAGGTATCATTACACAAAAAGATCGAGCGCTTGTCTTGTTCGGCTCGTTAAAACTATCGGAAAAGTAATCCCTTTCATATTATTTTATACTTTTTTGGACTGAAGGTATTATGCTACGAAAAAGGATTACTGGAGTTTCCTTTCCATCTCTTTTTAGACTGTCTAAAATTGAAAAGGACCGAGTTATATTTGTTGTTAAACTCATTAAAACAATAGCGAAAAACTTGTCCATGCAGACAAGAGCAAGTTTCACTGTCTCTAGGCTCGTTAAAACATAGCGATGGGTTTGCCCGAAGGGAAAATTATAGAACAAGCATATGTTATCCTCCTCAAGCTTGACAAAAATAAATAGGTACTGGTCAACAATGACTGTGGAAAAATTGAGAAGAAAACTTGAAGAAACTTTATTGGTAGCAGGTCGCTCTTGAACATGACACTTTCACTCCATCGCCATGATTGAGTCGGGTTGGGTTATTCCATTCATCGGTCATATCGCCATTGGTCCTTCGTACCATCCATTTTTTGGGGTTAATGCTACCAATCCATTTCAGTGTCGCCGATATGTTCAAGAGAATTCACTCAGAGAATTCACCAACCCAACTTATATCTCATTCACTGCAATACCTTCACGCTTCATTCTTTCATGACCGCCACCCTGAACCTTGTATCATCAGACCATTTTCACCTCCACAAAATCATTTGCTCTGTTTCGTGTCATAGATGTGGGATCCATTAAGGCCCTCCTATGACGGGTCACTTCTTGTTGACATCAACTCATTATCCAAGAAGTTGACTTAGGAACAACCCTTTCAGTACTTTGAAGCTTGCATGCCTCAATGGAAAGTTTCTCACTTTCGGCGCCATGTTTACATCAATGGCCTTCAATCCGAAGACTTTGAGTGGTGTTCGACATCAACTCATGTTTTCGCACCACATGAATTGTACTGCTGTACCTGAGGGTCATCATCATTATCGGTGATTCCTCTCACGCTTGTTAATAGCTTACATCATTGGCTAGTAATCAAGCGATGTATTTCCATGTTTGACGTCAAAACATGCTTTCACATGGATCGACTTGTACTTTGGGCGAAGATTGAACGAGTTTGAAGACCCCGAATCTAGTTTCATCCATCTGGGTTGCGATATATTTAGGAAGATAAAGACATCAAATGTACATCATAGTTGCATAGATAATCATCCAAGCTAAGGGATGATGGCTCTACCAGAATCATCAATCTGCCATGTGGATGATTGTTTGTCCAATGTACATGAAAATGAATATATAAAGATGAGCATGGGAATGCCCGCCTCATAAAATATTATGAAGATAATGTATTGTATTGTATCTTATTACAGGTCACCTTCCAGTTCGGAAAACCTCGGATCCTCATGATAAAGCATTTCACCCAACATCAAAAGATTTATGACCTCATGCTTTAGGGGGCAACTGTTATAGACATATTTGGGTACTAAAACCCCAATCTCATATGTCCATAAACCAAGGACTTCTAAGCCCCTAAAAGTGTTGTTACACACCCTAAAGGAACAAGGTCAGCTGATTACATCATCTCCCAGAAGTTCTCCATGAAAAACTACTTAGAACTGGTCAAAACTGGACCACCTCACCTTCTCCATGGTCAGGGTGCGATGCATCTCACCTAATGCTCAGGGGGGGTGCGATGCATACTGAAAACCCCTTCTATAGGGTGCGATGGGTAAGAGTAGACAAATGGCAGAGACAATTTGCAAGGTAGATGATCATGGAATCTTCCATAAACTTCTCCTGTGACACTTGCCTCTCTGAATTCACCCAGGGATGAGTAAGAGATCATGAAATCTCCAAGTGGAACCAAGAACTATCAGAGAAATGACACAAATCAAAACCCCAGAAGCTGACTCACCCACCTGCAAATATCTATATATGGATCCCTCATCCTAGAGATCCAGAGGCTGGAATTTTGTATCTTGTAAGGAAGTGTTGTTGGTTTCTCTGTGGAACATCAAAGTGTTGGGTGATCTAGCTTTTCATGAGGTGAATAGGGATTTCATGTTGGGAGGATGGCACTAGGTCAGATCAATGGGTTGTAATCCTCTCTTCTACTACTTCTATCAATAAAGCTATTTGAGTTTTCCTCCATATTCTTTTATATCTCTGAATCTTGTATTGATATATGCATTTGTATGGTTAATATATATCTGATCCTATATTGTTTATGATTATAGATCTCTATGCTTTGGTGGTATTATGCTGCTTTGACTCTATAGGTGTTCTTTAAAGCGGGACAAGTGAAGAAGGAGTGGCAAAGATCTATCAAAGGGGAGAGGAAACAAGCAAGGAGCCAAGCGAAAGACTGAGGTCGGTACTCTCTGTTTCTCTCTCATCTATTTCTCATAAAGGAAAACACAAGTGACTTTATTTTGTTTGTTTCTAAGATAGCTACCCATCTTAGTGGGAATAGCAGCTCTGAATGGACACTAGTTTTCCCGATAACAGACAAGCATCGTCAATATCACAAGTTCCAAGTCAATGATAAAGTTTGGCTTCACATTAGCAAAGAGAGGCTCCAAGGAGAAGGTAAAAATTTAAAACCAATTAGATATTATCCATTTAGAATTTTGAAAAAGTTTGGTAACAATGCCTTCAGGTTGGATTTTCCTTCATATATGAAAATTTATGTTGTTGTTAATGTTGAAAATTTAAGGTTGTATGAGCTTCCTTTGATTGAAGATCAAGGAGAGAATGTTAAAATTCCATCAATTGAGTAATTTTCCCAGAATTCCTTCATGAGTTTCAGTAAGACACTATACTTGACAAAAGAACAAGGACATCAAAAAGGGGAAGTGTCGACTATCTTCGAGTCAAGCTCAAGGGTAAAAATCCTTCAAAATCAAAATGGATAGAGATTGGAAAGGTGAGGGAATTTTATCCTCACATGGTGGACAACTGAAAGTGATATTTTAGGGTCCAAAAGGCTTCCAGTGGGGAGGAGTCATCAGGTGCTCAAAATTATGCTCAAAAATCAAAGTTGCCAGAATGGTGTGGAACCTAAATGACCACATAGTTCTCATCATCTTTGATCCAGGTGGATATTGGTGGCCACCTGCTAATTCCACTTGGATCCCCTCTAGTGCTTCGTGTAGTTTTTTTTCAGTTACCTTAATTATAACACAATTTACTATTTTTAGCAGTTTTTCGGGTCCTAAACTTTCGGAGCCGTTTTGAGGCCCTAAATGACGTTTTTTGGGAAATATACCGCCAGTGGTTTTTCTGTCTTAAAATCGTCTTTTTCGTCGTAGTCCTCGGAGAGATCTTTCCAATGGGCTATCATGTGCGTCAAACGAAGATAAGACGACCAATTCGCGACCCTGGGAAGTTGATGTACCAACTTACCCAAAAACGGGGCCCACAAGTTGGCGTTTCATCTTCCAGGGTTAGGTTTTGGAATGTGAAGGGGTTTTCCATTGTTTCTCAATAATAAATAGGCCTTCGAGCCTCATTGTAACACAATTCAGAGGCATGTAGCCACACATCTCTTCTCAGAGATAAGCTGCCATCGCCCTAGCTGGTTTATTTCCATTTCTGGTTGTAAGCATGTTTTAGTATTTTCCATTAATGAAATGAAGTATTATTTCCGCTGCATCTTTGCGTATATGGTTATCTCTGTAATTTGTTGCGTTCCTGTTTAAGTCTGGATCAACGAAGGGAGAACATCTTCAACATGTTCGAAGGGTGTTAGAGAAGCTATAGCAGAACAAACTGCTGATAAACTTGAAGAAATGCACTTTCTTGCAGAAGGAGCTGGTCTATTTGGGATTTGTGGTTGCAGAAAATGAACCGAAAATGGACCCAGAAAAGATTGCAGCAATTATAAATTGGCCGTCACCAAAAAGCTTATTTGAGGTACGTAGTTTTCATGGACTGACAAGTTTTTATCGGAAATTTATTAAAAATTTTAGTGAAATCTATGCACCAATGTTAGAAACCATCAAAAAGGCAAGTTAGCCTTTTTGTTGGACCAAGGCGGCAGAAGACAGTTTTCAGCTTTTGAAGCGGAATATCACGGAGAGGCCAATCTTGGGACTGACCGACTTTAATAAACTTTTCCAAGTTCGATGTGACGCGAGTGGAACAGCTATTGGCGCTGTGCTCAATCAAGAAGACAGACCAATGGCGTTTTTTAGTGAAAAACTAAATGAGAGTCGACAAAAATATTCCTCATATGACAAGGAATTTTATGCAATGGTCCAAGCTTTGAAACATTGGAGACACTACCTACTGGGCAATGAATTCATTTTGTTCCCTGATAATTCGGCATTACAATATGTAATGCAGCAGCACAAGTTAAACCATAAGCACGCCAAGTGGGTAGAATATTTGCAGAGTTTTACTTTTGTGTTAAAACACATAAGTGGGCAAGCCAACAAAGTGGTAGATGCTTTGAGCAGGAGAGCCTTGCTCCTACAGGAAAGCAACATACAGGTGATGGGATTCGAACATCTGAAAGATTTGTACCAGGCAGACACAGATTTCAAGGAAGCTTTTGAAGCCTGCCAAAATCCCGTATTGAGAAACGCAAGCCCATGGTTAGACTATAATTTACAGGAAGGATTATTGTTCCGAGGTGGGCAGTTATGTATCCCGGACTGTTCAATGAGGGAGAATATAGTACGGGAGAAGCATAGTGGTGGATTAGCGGGACATTTCAGAATCAACAAAACTTTGGAGCAACTCGGACATTTTTATTATTGGCCTAAAATGAGCAGGGATGTACAAAGATTGGTAAACCAGTGTAAAGTCTACCAACTATCCAAGGGACATAGTCAGAATACTGGACTTTACACACCATTACCCGTTCCAAGCAGGCCATGGGATTCGATCAGCATTGACTTTGTTCTCGGAATGCCTAGAACATAGCGGGTGTATGATTTGGTAATGGTGGTGGTAGATAGATTTTCAAAAATGGCTCATTTTATTCCTTGCCAGAAAACTAGTGACACCACATATGTGGCACACCTGTTTTTCACAGAATTTATTAGATTACATGGCCTACCCAAAACTATCATTTTAGACAGGGACGTAAAGTTCACAGGACACTTTTGGCGCAACCTGTGGAAAAAGTTGGGCACGCAGTTGAATTTCAGCTCTGCGTATCATCCACAGACTGATGGACAAACAGAGGTGGTGAACAGGAGCTTGGGGAATTTATTACGGAGTTTGACTGGAGAAAATTCATGATTATGGGATCGAGCTCTTGCCCAAGCAGAATTCTCTTATAACGATTCACCCAATCGTAGCACCGGACTTAGCCCATGCTAGATTTTGTATGACATGCATCCTTGAGGAATACATGAACTGCGAGATTTGGGAAAGCTGGAACGGAGAAGCGCAAATGGGGAAGATTTTGCAGAAGCAATGAGTGAGCTTCATGAAAAAGTCAAACTAAGGTTACAGGACAGCGTACAGAAATACAAGCAGCAAGCAGATTCAAAACGACGAGAGGTGCATTTTAATGTTGGAGACGAGGTCCTTGCGCATCTGCGCCGGGAACGGTTTCCTAATGGCACATATAACAAGTTAAAATATAAGAAAATTGGTCCATGCAAGATCCCACGGAAATTTTCAGCCAACGCTTACAAGATTCAGCTGCCATCGGACATAGGCATATCACCTATTTTTAATGTGGTGGATCTGTTCCCATATAATGCCCAAGCAGATGAAGATAGTGCGGTACAGCCAGAACGGGACACCCAATTGGAAAGCAGTTCTTGGAAGAAACAGTTACCTTCGGCCCGGACCCATGAGATTGAAGGGATCCTCAGCACCCAGGTAGCCAAGAAGACACGCAGGAAGGAATATCTGTGTTACCTCGTCAAGTGAAGAGACCGTCCAATGGAGGACAGCTCGTGGCTTGATGCGGCACATATTCAGAAGGCTGATTATTCGGTGGAGGAACTCATGGAATGGAGCCATGAAATTTCTTTTACCCCAGAAGCCTGATGCAGGAGCATCTGGTTAAGAGGGCGGAGATAGAAAGAAGGTTGGCATGGTTTCTGAGAAGGACAGAGAATATAGCTCGCAGAACAGACGACCTATCTGTTTCGTCTTTATTTTTAATTATTTTTATTATTTGTTGTTTTTGGTTTCTGTTTAAAATGCCTAGAATACTGTAACGAATTCTAATTAGGAACAGTAACATTAGTTAGAATCATTAGTTGCTGAGCAGTTATTTACTATTGTAAAAACAGACAAAGGGAAACAAGCTAGCCATGAATAAAAGTCAAATAAGAAATAACTTATAATTGAACAATTGACAACAGTTATTGAACTGCTTGAGAATAACGTAAAAAAACGAGGGAAAGCAAGCCCATAGGGGTTCAGCAGTGAAAAGTGAAAAGAAAGAATAGAAATAAAGATATACATCTTGTTTTTTTTCCCAGTGCACAAACAACTCTTACGTGCATCCTCAAAAAGAAATAGAGACTGTACAATTCCATGCTGTGCCTACATTTTATTTTTCTTTCATGTACAAAACCTATTACATGTTCTTGACAGACTTCGAACCAGCAAAAGGACAAATAACCAAACGGGAGGTGACATCGACCAACACCGGTCACGAGTTATAATGCCCAGACAAATACATTTACAAGGTATGCAAACGAAACTGAAGGCGATACAAGTTTTCTTTCCACATATGATTAACAATTCATCTTAGCATAAATACAAATATTAACAGTCCATCTCAGCACACAAATTAGTGTTCGACGCAGCTTCAACCCTACCTAGTTCACAAGCCTAGGGTTTTGACCAAAAGTCATGAACACAAGCCGCGGCAAGAACTACTCTCTATAGTAGCCAACCACCAAACCAAAGACCCATACAAGAATCCATTACAGACAAGAAACAAATACAAATCTACCCGGAAGGTATCCAGAATAGCCGGAAGCCAATGCATTTGACCCAGTGAATGACTCCACTTGCATAGGGACGAAAGGAGGAAGGGTTAATTTCCAACCCTTGAAGAAAAGCGGGAAACCGAGAAATTGAAAGGGAAATGCAGAGAGCATGAGCAAGAAATCATACCTGGAGGTGAGCCACGACTGCAAAGCAAAACCCTCGAATGAATGAACCCTGCTCACAAAGGAGCCGAACCATTAGAGTCTAAATAAGCTATGGTAAAGAAATTTGGCAGGGAACGAGAGCTTACCAGTTGAAATATCCGAGAGCCGAACAGGGCAAGCCGCGAAATTCATCAAACTTGGAGGCTGACGAACCGAGAATGCAAGCAAAAATGCCATTAACTTATAATGCTCAAATAACCATGGACTCTTGAGAGAAACGAACAGACAACGTCATGACAAACAACAACACCAGTGGGAAGCGCCAAACGACAGAGGAAGAAACATACAAACGATACAGTAGCGAACTTACCAAAGTGACACCAGACCGCCGAGGCATACAAGCCAGACCTGGAGCAACAGAATCGCAACCAAACGTTTTCCATACAGTTAACCGAGCAGGCAGAGACCGCATTGTGTTTTCACCGCAGACAATAGAACAAATACAAAGGAAAAATCACAGAGACTGTAGAGCCAAACTACCAATAAACAATAATAACCCAAAGGGCACGAACAGTGTAAAACCCAAGCGAGAACTTTCTAGGATCCCGAGAAGGGATAGTTGTCCACCGATAAGACCACCCGAGTACATGCCAAGTTGATTGTAAATCAAACTGAAATTAATACCAAATCAATCGTATACTGTCCGGTTCATAGAAGTGTTACACATCAGCTTAGGAGTGGCGGGAGCACGTGGGCTGGCCCATCATTTGTTGACTTTGCATATCACTCCACTAAATTTCAAAATGTCTGGAGGCTTTTCACATATTTTTGTTATGGTTTACTATTTTTAAGAAGTTTTGATATTTTCTCGCATCATTCTATTATGATCCATCCAGTTTTAAAAATTCTTGGCGTGTAAATACACTTTGTATATCAAAATCCATTTTACTTTTATATTTAGATTCATTTTATATATCAAAATAAAACATATCATTCGAGATTTAAATGTCATGCATTTTAATATAGCCTCTATGTAAAAAATTTCGTACATCTAGCCAGCTCATGCTCGTTATTGGATAATTAATATGAAATGCCTTGTGAAACTACATCCGTCTCAATTTACAGTGAAGATGGTTGATCCAAAAATAGGAAGTCTTCCACATCATTTAATGATCATTATGTACCTTAACATGATTAAACTATTTAATATTTTAACATTAAATAATAAATTTTAAAAAAATATATCTATCTATAATAGCATATTATATATATATAATATATATATTATATATATATATATATATATAATATATATATATTTTTTAAATGTTTATGGGTCTTGGATAAACGGTGATTTCGTAATCTGTTAAGACACTCCTTGATGTGAAGTCACCGGTTTTCTGCCCCAGTCCTGGTTGGGGTTATATATTGGACATGATGAAGATGTAGTCTTGTCAAGCTTATAAAAAAAAAAATTAACTTACCTTAAATTAAATATCAAGTACTTTTGGAGGTTTTGGAAGAGGACCAATAAACAAGCTGAAATGTATTGTCTTTTACTTGGATTAAACTTGGTTAAAGATATGGATATCTCTAATATCACAATCCTTGAAGACTCTCTTGTCACAAAGACTCCTTCCTTTAAGAAAATCATCTCAAACTTCTTTTTCAAAAAATTATTCATGCCCTGGATTACCTCCCTCTCAAGTCCTTCTTTCACATCCCTCTTGAGTCCTTTCACATCACTGAAATATATGGATCCCAGTTGGGGAACATCCCATGATTCTCCCTCCCCTCCTCCTTAGCCATAATGTACATGATTTGGACACCTACTATAAGCTTCCCCATTGCATGTTGTGGTCTAAATATAAGTTCCAATGATTAAAAAAAGTTGGGGATGATTAACGTATGGTATTGTAGCTTTTAGTGAGGGCGCGACCCATGCAATGGAATATCTCCCAATGTGTTCACACACATTAAAATTTGAGACCAGACAAAATACTCAATATTGATCTAACCTCGATCTTGCTCATTAATGGTCTCAAGGATGTGTGCCATAGTGAGGTTTAATGGTGACTTGATTGACATTGCATGTGGAACTTCTATTTTTTGGGTCAATTTAATGGCCTTTTTTTGCTCCTATTTTTAAATCTCTCCTCTTCCTAATCATTGTGAGATTTTACACAACTGTATTCAATGGCACCCATTGCTAGCTCATCAAAAACAAGCAGAATTTTCTAACAGTTACAATGGAAATTGGCTTCTTGGCTTTTTTAACATCATTCACAAATTCATAGCGACTTTGTATAGTGCCAGTTGTTATGAGTTTTGGATTCATTGCCTCACCTGGGTACGCCCTATGTCTCAATTGGTCCATGAGGGCACAATTAGTATTAGTTTGGCCTGTGACTAGTCCACTTGCCAACCCATTCCTATTCAATGGTGTTGCTTCATTACATGTTACCCTTCCTTTGTTGGGTGTTCCTATTCTTAGGTATCCCCTTTGCCTTTGTGTGACATTCTCTGTTATTTTGACTCTTAGTTTCTCTCTATTACTCCATATACATAATTGGAAGTCTTCTGTGCTCCTTAGTCCCTTTGCCCTAGGTGAACTTAACTTAGGGAATCATCATGTTGTCCCTATCTTTCCTTATGGAAAGTGGACACATTCCTTTGAACCTCTTTGTGTAACTATTCTCTAGCTGAAATTTGTCTATCTTTAGTTTGTGGTTGTCCGAGTTGCTTTCCCTAACAACCCTTACATTGATCTTCTAAATCCTCAGTGCCCTATTCTTTTTGACACCTGGTCCATTCCTTTTGCTATCAAACAATGCAACCAAAGATGGTAATAACATCTTTAGACAGTGCACTCAACAACTAGAAACTCTTCAGCTAGAACACGTATATTAATTAGAAACCTCATCACCAAATGACAACCTCCATTTCCTTCATGTGTGAGATTCAAACCTAAAATAACCCGCCAAGAGGATGTAATTGATGCTCTTTCTTGGTAGCTCTAAGAATCAAAGTGAGAGCTCACAATCAATGAAAAACAAAACCTAGACAACAATGCATCTAGCTGCTCCACTAGCAACCTGCCACTAGACCTTAATTGACCTCTGAAAGTCACTCTAGATGACGATCTTTCTCCACATTTCTGATGCT
>APFE030999671.1:13368-25108 GCA_000404065.3 Pinus taeda
TTTTTTTTTTTTTTTTTTTTTTTTTTTTTTTTTTTTTTTGTAAGCTGGGTAGGTCCTTTTCTATTAACATAAAAGAATATTTACAGCACCAGGCTGGTCTCACCCCGCCCCGAAGGGAAACCGGGTATCTTGACCACCCAAAGTTTTTCACATCAAACCAAAAATAGAAAGTTTCCAACTGATCATACCATACTTCATGTCTTGTTTCTTCTTCTGTTTCTATATTATAGCCTATATACTGCTTCCTATATATAAAAACAACAAAAGAGTTCATGCCTATGGTAAATCAAAAAACGAGATAGATCCCAAAACAACAAAACATGCCTTTGATCACTACTTTTCAGGCTCATCTTGCTGAACTTTTTCCTTCTTCACCAGCACTCCACTTGCCACGAGCTGTTGCTGCAGATCCTCCAGTCTTTTTTCTTGTAGAAGCATGGTTATGACTATGTCCTTCAGTTCTTTTTTCACATTTGGGAGACTCTGAACCATTTCAGCCATCTCCCTGGCTATCTGTTCTAAATCTTTTGCCATGAGCCTTTTCATGACCCAGTACAAGTGAAGATACTGCTTGTAGAGGGTCATTCTTCCTCTGGTATGACCAGGGTCAGGCATAATAGCAATCCAATCTTCCATCTCTTCTTCAGATTGAGCCTGGATGGCTTCTTCTTCCCAATGCTCCATAGTTCTCCTGATCTTGGGGTTAGATTTCTCCCTATACTCCTGCTCAACAATTCTGATTCTATCTCCAATAGTTTGCCTTGTCCGCCGGTTACCATCTGCCGTAGCAGGCTCAGATTCCTCCTCCAGGCTTGGGCTGCATTGACGCCCCCTCCATCCTCTTCTCTCCGCCAGATCCTTTCTTCATCGACCACCTCGGCCCCTTCGGCCTCTTCCTCCTCTGCCTCTGCCACGTGGTCTTCCTCTACCCCTGCCTGCGAAACGACCTATGCCTTCGTCTGCGTCGTCACTGTCCTCAGCTGGTAACCTTTTCCATCGATCTTTCCATGCATCCTCTTCCTGGTTGCCCTTCTTCTCCTCACTCTCCTCTTCTCATATCTCTAAAACCTGTATATTCGGTTTCATTTCAGCCTCCACTTTTCACTTGCCCTTCTTATCTGCTACAAGCTTGCTCTGGTCTTCAGGACCCCCGCTATGCATCCATCTTCTCATGCTCCCACTACCTTCCGCCTCCATATTCCTCCTTCCTCTGCAATTATCTCCTCTCGCTTTGCTTACGATGCCTTCCAGACTACACCGGCGCTCAGGGCATCTGCCTACAGGTTTCTTGCGCTCCTCGCAGCATTTATCCCGTTGCCTTCCTTCGTTCTTTACTCGCATCTGCTCATCGGTATCATTACCAAAGTTATGGTTGCAGATAAGCCTGAGGCCCGTAGCATGATGGATTGCTCCTCTCACTGTCCTTCCGTCCCGTCCAATGATCAGGCCACCTGCTCCATTACTCTGCCAACCTCTCCACTTGCCTATGGCAATTATACCTTGATCTTCGACGATTGTGATCTGATGCATGCGCCGCCCTTTCATAACTACGCTCCTTGACAGCTCATACAACCCGATCGGGCAAAAATCGTCATATAAGTTATTTCTATCAAGTGATTCTAATAAAAGTTTTTTTGTGTTCCAAAATTTATATACATACAAATACAAATGAAAAAACCAATACATTACATAAAATAAAGACACAAACATCTAAAATTCTACCATCACAAAACATGGATTTGTAACTAATTATCAATATATTGATTAGAAATGCTTCTCAAAGATGCATTGAATAGCGATACTTACAAAAAATCCATAGCCATTCATGATGTTATGGTCATTTTCAAAAATAAATGAAATTTTGTTAAACTAAATGCTAATCTAAACATATATAGTTTATTACACATTCAATTAATTGGGACTGTAATTCTTTCATATTATATTTTATGTGTAAAATCATCGTAGAGGTGATTTGTATCATGTAAATAGACAATTTGGGCAATGACCTTACATACGGGATATTCTAATGAAAGTATTTCTTGTGTTCTAAAGTTATACACAAACAAGAGCATAAACAAACAAACACATACATTTCATAAAATAAAATGATGAAAATGAGAATTTGGGGGTTGCCCAAAATCCCAATTTCTTAAAAAAAAGCCTTAAACAGAAGCGATTTAACTTTTAAAACTTCTTAATTTATTGGCGTAGATATTCCTCGTGCCATCCATGCATAATCATTCCAACATTCAATATAGGTGTTAAACTTTAACCCCCCCAACACTACACAAAATACAAATATGCATTAAAATAAATACAGTCTATAAACCTCAGTGATTCTGCTGATCCATCACCCCTTCAACGGCTCATCAAAATATTTAAAAAAAAAGTCGATTCAGAAGTTGGATCGAGGGCAATTAACGGCGACGTTAACAAATCCAAAAGCAATGGAATCCATCTCTCGTTTCTTGCACTTACCACGCGTCCACAATGCGAGAAATCATTGGGGTCATCCTAAGTAAACTGTAACGTCTCGCAATCTACAATGCCCTTCTCTCAACAACGCATGGCACTTTCAATAGTAAGTTAAAAAACCCCATGGCTGACTCGGCTCTGAAATAAATCGCGCGAGATCTTCATTTATAAGAGCGTTAACAATCCACTGATTTCAAGGTGGGAGAGAAGTAAAGTTTGACCTTTACAAAAATTAGACAGCAAGGAATTTATCGGAAATATTTTGTTGGTCGTGAGATCGACCCCTTATAAACCGCTCCCCTCACACAATAGTCTGTATCTGGACAGCCCAGACTGTATGCTGAATCTAAATAAAATTCAATGCTTTGATACCCAATAAAATCTGTTTGAGACGCATACACATTAGCAGAACCATTAACTCCCATACATATCATAAACAATCATAAATACAGACACGCCATTAACGCAAAACATATATTATAATATGAATAAGACAACACGGTTACAACTAAGGCATTTCAGCCTTAGAAACGAGCTCAGGCTCAGTTACATCTTGCTCACTAACATAACAGACATCTCACACCTTATAACACTATACATTTATAAGATACATTGGGAGGATCGATCAAATCTTCTCTTAGTTTTTCTTACAATGAAAGCTCTCCAAAAGCTTCATGCATGCACGCTTTAAATCTGCTTTATCCTTTTTTTTAAACCTATTTTTCTACTTTAAATCATTCTTTTCTTTTGTTCTGATCCTCTCGTCCAGTTTGTTTGCTTTGTTGCTGGTTGCTCTCGCATCATAAAAACACAAAAATTTAAAATTCTATTATCACAAAACATCAACATGTAGCTACTTATAAAAATCATATTAATTAAAAACAATTATAAAGAGTATTGTGCATTGAATAGTGGCACTTACAAAAATTCAAATTCATTGATGATGTTCAAAAAAAGAAGATTTTATTAAATCAAACAACAATTTAAAGATTAGCATGTTAATATACAAATTCTACTAATTCTAAAATTAGTTATTGTATACGATATTACATGTGTGTAAAAATATTATACTCAAACAAACAACCACACACAAACAAAAACATAACAAACAAATACATAGCATAAAATAAAACCACATACATTTAAAACTATATCATCACAAAACATCAATCTGTAAATTAATTTTTAAATTTTATGTTTATTTTGTTTGATATATTTTTAATTTTACATTGAATGATTGTGGTTAAAAAAATATTCATGCTCATAGTCATGTGTGATGTTGTGATTATTTGTATTGTCGAAAAGTATATGTTGATTAAAAACAATCATGAAAACTTGTGATTTTCAAACATACAAAAATTGGTGATGATTCTTACAAGGAAAATCTTTAGTCATTGTTACTTGTGGTATTGTCATGGTCATTTATATCTCTAACATTTATTGAATAAAAATATTTTTGAAATTTTGATTTTATACTAAATAGACTTAACAAATTATAAACTCCACCCATTTTGTATCGTAAAATAAAAAAATCGAGTAAAATTTAAGATAAGAATATGTTAATTAAAATATCAAATTAAAGATTGATACGGGAATTGTGTCAAGAGGATAATCTCGGTGTGATGGCTAGGGTTTCCTAGTCCTTTTGCTTTCCTTTTGCAGTCGGGTTTCTTCAAACATCAAATTCACCTTTTGCATCATCGCTAGGGCACGATCTCACTGCTCGCGGGTCCGATAATGGAATTTTTGAATGGAGTTAATTCTAGTTCTCGTCTCCTGTTTAGGCATGGAGACTGACAAACGATGTTGTTAGTAGCATCGTTCACCAAATGATCGATGCAAAGTACCTTCTCAGCCCGTACGTACATGATGGAATAGAAGGAAGTGAAGGGCATCAGATTTGTGAGTCGGGAATGGACTATGTAGGATTAAGGCGACTCTGGAGCAGAAATCTTATAATTGTCTGCTCTTAGTAACTAGAGAAATATTGAGCAGATCTGAAGGCAAAATATTGGCTACATAAGTGAATATTCGACCTCGAAAACTTCATTTCACAGATCCATTGTTAAAGATCCCGAATATGGATATTCTCAATCCCCTGAGCACATTAGCTTGTCAAAATGGAGGAGTAGCATTGGATGTGAAAAGTCTGCTTCGTTTTTTGCCGGATCACAATTTTCCTCGATCAAAGTGGGCGATTTTGGTGGTTTGGACATCACTTATGAAGTCAATACTGCCACGGAAATCCATATCAATTTTTGCAGATCCACACTTATCCATTGATTCTACTAGAGATGCGTGTGACTGTCAAGTATGGGCACTTAATCTGGTCGCCTTCCAAATTTCTGTCAAATCCCCAAATGGAAAATCAATATTATCTTGGGTTCGGGCAACAAATCACGTCAAACAATTAAAACACAATATCGTGCACACTCTGGGTATCCCACTACTCGTACAAAGTCTAATCTACGGATGAAAATCGATGCAAGAAGTTGTGATGTTACAAGATTATAACATCCTCTCGTTATCCACCATCATATTAAACTTGAGGATCGGGGAGGATCACCTCAACCAATAAATTCAAAGGGCACAAGGGTAGTGTCCAGACCTAGTATTCCCAAAGGAACATAATCAAATCAAGGGCAAGTAAATGGAGTATTTTCTATAATAGGTATCCTCAAAGGAAGATGTGTTGCCTCAACAACACCAGATCAGAAACACAATATACCCAACCCCTACATAGTGGAACAACTGAATAAAACCCCAGTATTGACTGTAGATCTACCATAAACAAAATATTTTTTCATAACATATGAATCTCAAGAAGTACTATACAGGCTCAACACTTTTTGGCTAAAACCAATGGATCTCTTCAATTGGATATTCACAAATTGGACAATAAATTGTAAGATTCAGCTTTGCTCCAGGGGCTTTTTCATAATAAAATTCTTATCATGAGAGGGTTTTGAATATATATTGCAAGAGGGTCCATGTTTTTGGGGCTTTGCAGGAACGTTTGTCACCCCTTGGTCCCCATATTTCGACGCCAATATAATTTTAGTTTCTTGAATTTTGGTTTGGGTTAGATTGCATAATCTATCCGTATATTTATGGCTCCATAAAGTGATAGAAGCCATTGGGAACATATTAGGGTGATAAATAAATATATACACAAATATTTGAGGAATAAATCTACACAATCGCCAAAATTTCTTTGGAGCTAGACCTCAACAAAGGATTTTAGGACCATATTCTCTTGACACACAACAAGCAGTGCTCGACACAATTCCTATATTTTGAGAACACAACATTTAGATGTCAAATAAGCCAACAAATGGGACATCCACAAAATGCATGTCCTAATGCTAAGAAAACACCCCAGAGGAAGAATTAAACAAGAAAGAAAGTCAAGGGATGAAAATTCCCACAAAAGTTGCCTCACAAAGAAGAGAATGATGAAGAAATGGATCCTCCTACCAATGAAGAAGCCCAAAATACACAAGAAAACATAGAAATGGGGATTGTTAATCATGAAGTTTCAGGAACTCCAGCACACACATCGAGGCATGAGATGATCACTGTAGCAATAGAGGCGGGCGATTCAAAATATCATTTTGTATCTGAAAGTTCAGTTTTAGATAACCAAAATCTAAGAACGAATGAAGGGACCTAGCTAGATCTTTTAATGGCCACTCCTTAACAGGAAAAATAGCAAAAGGTTAAAAATTGGAAATGGAGAAAAGGGTGACATGTTTACCACCACTTGGAGTTGTATTTTTGGTCTTTGTGATCACCAATTTAGATTGGCACAGTTGAATGCATTATCACTATCTACAACATGTAATTTTGCTTTCATTAATAAAATTGCAGTTTTTCCCGAGGAAAGAAATTATATTGTTTATAAATAATTATAAAAGAATCTGATTTTCAAATAGACATTGAATAGTATAGTGGTTGTTACAAAGAAAAAACTTTGTCATTAATGATGTCATGGTCAATTACCAAAATAAATGATTTTTTTTTAAATTTACGATGGATAAGTTAATGCAAGCATTCAATTCATTTGAAGTGTATCTCTTGCATTGGATACTATGCATGCTTAAAATCATCATAGAAGTTATTCGTATCAAGTTTATAGACAATTTGTTTAGTGACCTTCCATATGGTATATTATAATGAAATTTTTTTCTGTGTTCTAGAATTCATAGATATATAAACACAAACAAGTGCAATGACAAACAAGTAAATACATTCTATAAAATAAAAACACAAACATTAAAACCCTATCATCATGAAGTCCATTTGTAACTACTCATAAATATATGTTAAATAAAAATACTTATAAAATAATTTTATTCTTAGATATGCATTGAATAATGATACTTACAAACAAAAAAAAGCTAGGGTCATTTGCAAAAATAAATGAAATTTTGTTAAACTAAATGCTAATTTGAACATATATAGCTTAATACACATTCAATTAATTGGAAGTGTAATTCTTAGATATTATATTTTATGTGTGTAAAATCATCATAGATGTCACTTGTATCAAGTCAATAGTCAATTTGGGTGATGACCATCGATACGTCATATTATAGTGAAAATCTTTCTCGTGTTCTAAATTTTATACACAAACAAGGGCATACAAAAACAAAAACATCCATTACATAAAATAAAAAAACAAACATGTAAAATTATATCATCATAAATATTCTATCTAATTATGAAAAATGATTAATTAGAAAGAAATTCAAATTCATTCATGATGTTGTTGTCATTTGCAAAAAAAAAAAAAAGATTTTATTAAATTAAGCTACAAGTTAAAGATCAGTACTTTAGTATACAAATTCTACACGTTGGCAAAGTACTTATTTTATATGATTACATATGCGTAAAAATATTATACACATACAAACATAACAAACAACCAATGGAAAACAAGAGCACAAAAAAAAGTACATAGCATAAACTAAAGCCACATACATTTAAAATTCTATGATCATAAAACATCAATTTGTAAATTAATTTTTAAATTCTATGTTATTTTGTTTGTATTTTATTATCATCACGAGAGACTTTTTGATATATTTTTAAACTATCATTGAATGCTTTTGGTTTCAAGAAATATCATTGTCATAGTCACTTGTGATGTTGTAATTATTTGTATTATTGAAAGGTATGTATTGATTAAAACCAATCATGAAAACATGTTATTTTCAAACTTACAAAAAATGGTGATGATGCTTATAAAGAAAATTCACAACTATATATTTTTTTCATATTATAACAAGTTATAAACTCCACCCATTCTGTATCATAACAGATTAATTAACTAATAAATTAGTTATTTATTTTGTTTAAAGTGGTGTTGTTCATTCGTTATTAATATCACTTTATTTAAACAAATTAATAAATTTATAAACTTCTTGTTAAGTTGGAAATGTTTTTATATTAAAATTTTAAGTTAATTACAATAAAATTTTAGAAATTTTTTAATGAATGGTTTATAGTTATATATGAGGTTTTCTTTAAAATATGAATATTTGTAACGTGAGGGAGGACGAGAATGGAGAGCGGGGCAAAAATGTGCTCTAGGGTTTTAAGCTGCTGCAAAGTTGAATTCGCTGCAATCGATCTTATGCTTGTTTTTGTTGATCAAAGGAATCCGCACAGTGGGGTATTGTTGTTGCGATGAACATCAAAGGAGGACCGAAGTTATATGGGAACCACACTGGAAGGGATTCAGGTGATCCAAAGTTGTTGGAAATATATGATCTGTGTAGAGAATGGGGACTCAACTCATGCGTTTTTTATTCCTGGTGGTATCTTTTTCACGCAGGATCTTTTACGCATTCTCCCAAATCCACTATTTTTATTTTCCCTTCCTTCATATTTTGTCCGGGATGATAGTGGAATAGAGATGATTGGTAGAGCTCTGCTAGGGTCTGGAGCCGACTGGTCAATGGCATCGATTGGCCCTGCAGCGGATCCCGTCCCGGATGTGCCTGTGATGTATTAAGGTTACATAGACACTGGAGAAAAGCCCGTGAAGGTGTCGAACAGGAATCCCAAATGGATGAAGCTGACAGTGCCCTCATTTACAGAGGATCTATATAGCCATCGTGGCTCTAAAGGTGTATTGCGCTTCATGCCCATATGTCGTGGTCATGCCTGAGGCCCTAAAGAAAGATGAGGCACCAAATATTGGTGTGAAACCTGTGGCTTCGATGTCGGTGGCCCTCAATGCCAAGGATCTAGCTGCAGCCACTAAGATTGCTACTCCGAAGGCCGTGATGAATTCTATCCCCATGATCGTCTGTGGGGTCTCAAAGAAAGCCGAAAAGGAGTCTGGCTACAGGGAACAGGGAAATAGTTTCCTGAAGGAGCCCACAGAGATCCATTGCATTATGGCGCACCTGAGGCTGCTTGGTCATTCTACCTCTAGACATAATAAGAACCCTCATCACTGGTAAATATTTTTTTATTTAAATTTTTTATTAAAACCCCTTCGGAGATGTCATTATTGATCTGGGTTAATGCAATAGACTGTGTGATGCATTTTAAGAATATATTTCAATTCATTTTGGATATCCAGTTGGATTACAATATCTAAGTTTTGGGGGAAAAGCTCTCCAGGATCTCAAACCTCTCACATAATACAATATTTTACTTGTGTCTACTATAATACTCAATTTGAGGTTGAGAGGTGGCACAAAAGATTACAACAAAACAAATCATTCAAGAGGAGGCTTTCAGAGCCATTCAACCAAAAACAAATAAATACATCAAAAGCACAAAAAGAGGAGTTTCTTTCAAAAACGTCCTCCAAGAGAAAAATTCACCTTCAGCCACAACAAAGCAAGCCGGAACTGATCCATGTACATATATTATGGAGAAATTGAATCACATCCTAAAATTAAATAGATATATACCAGAAACAAATGAGCAGTGTAATATTTTGGTAAAATAAGCTATTATATGTAGATACAATTGTTTCTGCACAAAACCCACTAAGCTCTTTCACTGGATTTTCGCAAACTGCAGTGCTCACTATGATATTCACCTCTGTTCTAAGGGGTTTTTCATTGTAAATTTCCCATCAACAAAGGCTAGAGACATCATATTACAGAAAGGACCATGGTTCTGGCGATCCATGGGTCTTTTCATCACGGCATGGTTTCTGGAATTTGATGCAAATACTATGGTTGTATCTAGGATGCGAGTTTGGGTTCATCTGCAAAACCTCTTGTTACATTTATTGAACCAGCCAAACATTGCAGGCATAAACGTTACATCTATGGAACTAGCCAAACCTTGCAGGCATCATCAACACCATCGGGCGACACATTAGAATGGACACACAAAGACTAGAGAAAAGAATTTTCACATTCGCACGAATATGTGTAGAAGTAGATCTCAACAAAGGTTTCTTGACCACATTCAACTGAAGCACAAACATTGGTGCTGGACACATATACTTGATTATAGAAATACAACATTTAGATGTAGAAACTATAGACAAATAGGACACCTACAAAATAAGAGCCTGAAGCCAAAAAAAACACCCGTGGAAAGAACAAAAGAGGAAACAGGCCAAGGGATGGCAATTTTCACCACAAGGCTCTCATGACGAGGAGGAACCTGGTGTGGAACATCCCATACCAAAGAGGAAAATCATATGAACAAGGAACTAGAAGCACATGAATTACATCTGCAATCTTCGATGGACTCATAGCTAGTAAATATACCAGACCCAATGGATACCCGTGGATCCAAATGACTACATATATTAGACAACTCTGATTCTGATAAAGAAAACCCTCGACCTCAGGATGATACTTCACTTGCACTTACATCTTCGATGCTGATTGAAGGGGAGTGGTGCAAGGTGAAGAAGAAGAAAGGGAGAAAAACATGATTTTTCTCCCCACATGTACATTATTTTTTGCAATTTTTGATGAGCTATTTGTTTGAATTAATAAAATTAGGATCTTTCTCCTCGGAAAAAAAACAATATTTGGAATGTTAAATAAGATATAATAAAATAATAACCTTCACAAAACCCATTTGAAATACATTTATAATTAATTTTAAAATTAGTTATTTGTACTAAATTAAAAAAAAAAAATGTTTACAATAATGAGAAATTATTTCTTAAAAAACAAATAAAACTTTTAAAAGAAATTAAATGCTAAAAAATATATATGAGAGTTAAAAAATGAAAATATATATATATCCTATATACAAAATTGGCAATAATTTATGGAACATTTTATACACCAACCTTATAAATAATAATTAAATAGATGTTAATATGAATTCATGTTACTAACAAAAACATAAAATATAAAGACACATACATAATTAGATGTTAAAACAAATTCATGTGGCCAACAATAACTAACAAGGTGAGATATAGAAACAACTAAATGTTAAAATGAATTCACGTTACCAACAATGACCAACACGGTGAGGTGCTGGACTTTTACAAAAGTGTAAATAAATATTTACATATATCCTCTCGACTTCTACTCATAGGTAAATAAATGTTTACTCTACTCCACGCTTTCCCAACGGATAAAGTCAAAACCACAAAATCATTATCTTATCTTCTTCCAGATGAATGGAGTCAGGACCACAACGGATGGCCCCAGTATTTCCGCAACGTCCGTGGTTACTCATCGCCCCGAGTTGTCAGAAAATAAAAAAGCTCCACAACAAGCCTAGCCTAATAAGACTATGACGTGTGGATTTTAAACAATTCACTAAAATTGCATATAATTTAGTGGAATGAAGAACATAAGAGATGGTGGCAGGGGTGAGCGTCGGCTACACGAAATTAGAACGAATGAACTGGAATTTGCCATTTTCAACTTCGTGCCTTGATAGTCTACTTGCCATTGGTCATTATTGGCCGATAGTTCATTAATAAAATAAATTTTTTAACTAATAAATAAAATCATATAGGTTAATATAAGTTATATGGATTGGTAATTAAAAAATAATTAATTCATATTTTATTTTTAAATATTTTTAGGTTGGATAATTTGAATGATAAATATATCAATAAAATATTTATTTCAAAGTTTGAGATAACTTAATTTTTTCAATATTTTTAAGAGTCTTGCAAAATACTAGGAGTATCAAAAATCTAGCTACTAAATAGCTAAGGGTTTTTTAAGTACAACCAGTTAGTTATTGGATTAATACAGTGAGCGCAATCATAAGGAAACACGCATTAGTCATTAGTTACCAATAATATTTT
>APFE030999672.1:0-21965 GCA_000404065.3 Pinus taeda
CCCCCCTGTCCGGGGGGTTTGAGGGGGGCGGGGCAGCGCCCCGAGAAAATTTTTTTTTGGACCCTATATTAGGTTGGGCGAACCTACCTATGGTTTTTCGGTCCACAGTTTTGGACTCTATGGTTTTCGGTCCATGGTATTGGATGCTTCGGCATGTATAAATATATATTGTAACATTGAAGACATATAATGAAAAATTCAAGCTGGTAGTCTCGGTCTTGAGATCCAGTGGGAAATCTCTGTGTATATGTGTTTTATGTGTTATGCTCTCGCATTTTTATTTTTCCTGTGATTTAGAATTCGTATGCAGGTAATTTCTGTACAGGGTTAAAACCTACAAGGACCGCGTGTCCAATGGTGCTGTATGTGTGCTCTTCCCTCTGCGCTGTCTCTCGAATGCCCTGCGTCACCTTCTCCTTAGTGACTGACTGATGTTGATGCCCTCCTTTTCCTCCACCTTGCAACTCTCCTTCTGAAATCGAACTCCTTCTCCTTGAGAATCGATTTCCTTCAGGGTACTCAATATTTGCCCTGTGTCTCTCCAAATGACTCTCAAGTCATCTCTTGTACTTTTCCTGTTGATGAATCATCGACTAAGATTAAGTCTCTAATCAATGACTAATATTAAAACAGACTTGATCCTCGTCTCTTAGAAACTTATCGCCCGTATCTTTATTAATATCATTAAAAATATTAATTATTTTAATAATTCCTCATTCGAGTGGAATTTCTCCAAACGATTTCTCGGTCTTGGAGATATCATGTGTTCTAGCCCCTCGACAAAATTTCGGAGCTAAAGCACATCTGATGCTACCCAAAATCAACAGCCTTGTGCTCTCATATTGTATCATGTTATACGAGCTATTGTGTTTGAGGAGACTCTTCGGGATTGTATTCACTACTTGCAATATAATACAATAGTCTTTGGGATAAAGCGTGGTGATGTTCTTCTCCTTGCATGTGTGGTAATTTCTTGACTTATGTTATGCGTCTAGTTATTTCCTTGTGTCATTGTTTTTTTCATGCTTGTTTCAAGTTATGTTAGTATGCAACTATCTTATATTAGCATAAGAATTAATTATTTGCTTTAGGAAAATAAATCTTCTAGTGGATAATAGATGTATCTCTAGGAATTCTTTCCACTGCGCTTATTTAATTTCATGTCGATTTAATGATTTGTGGTGAAGTTTTGTAGATGAATCATTATTTGGTCAAGCTTTTCAAGTGTGAGGGGAAATTTTAGAAGGAATCAACCCATTCTTGAAAAATATTCAAGGAAAATCCGCATGTGTTGAACTTGAAAGTCTCATCTATATCTTATTTGTGACTTACAGGGATTATTTCAAGTTTCTTAAAGCTTTTATTTCTTGCATCAAAATATCAAACTTGGAAAAAATTATTTTTTACGTATTATACTTCATTTATCAATATTTGGCTTGTTGTTGCACAGATTGTCACGGCAACGCTAAGACCGGGGGCTGTCACCCTGATCCCCGATCTCTCCGTTTAAGCCTTCTCCCGCGGTTAAGGGGGGTAGACCCTATGGGATGATGAATGACCAACTGGGGACCAGTGGGGTTGGGAGACACGAGGAAACAAGCACTAAATTGATTTTGTTAAGTTTAATAGACCAGTGCCTTATGGAGTTAATGATTAAATGATTAGATGTCGCAGAAATATGAACCATGTAAAACAAACATTTATCATCAAATAACCCAAGCAATGCAAGATCTCCAGTAAATTCACAATGCTTTAACGATGATCTAGCAATTAAACTTAAAGAAAAATTAAATGCTTTAAAAGATCATAGAATTTAAACGCTGATCAGTTGCCACTTTCACATAGCTAACTTTAACTAAACATTTAAGTGCATTTAGCCATAGAGAAATGGAACATAAACACTGCAAAAGTCGCCAAAATGAAAATTTCAATTTTTTGTTGAGCCTTCTCAAAATATTTTAGTTTTTAAATAAAACAAGACTAAAGACTAAGTAAATGAAACTTTAAATCCAAAATTTGAACTAAACTAAAAGGAAACCTTTTTTATTTTTTATTATTTTATTATTATTATTTTATTTTAAAGTCAAAATAAAATAAAACTAAAATTAATCTAAAATCTAAAAGAAAACTTGAATTTAAAGCAAACTAAATCAAATAGAACTAAAACTACATAATCAGAAGCCTAAATTAAATAATAAAAAAAAAACTAACTTAAGCTAAACCAAAAAAATAAAGATTAAAACTTTCCCTTTTTTTATATTGATTTTTGATATAAAATTAAATCTAAAATCTATCTAATGTATATAAAATGAAATATGAATATGAAACAAAAGAAAATTTCCAATTTTTATTTTTATTTTTTTATTTTACTTTAAAATAAAAAACAAAACTAAAACCTCTTTCTATATATTATATATATATATATTTTTTTTATATCACTGTTTATCAAAACTAAAATCTAACTAAAGAAAAAATGAATAAAAACCAAACTTGGGCTAATAATATTTATAGGCAATGACGCTCTAAGTTAAATAACAAATAAATATAAAAGAATTTAATTCTAACCCTGAATCATGAGTATATGACGCCTTAAATAAAATCTAACAAATCACTAACCTAACTCATAACGTAAACCAACAGCCGCTCAGAGAAAAAAAGAAAAAAAAATCTAAAGCGAATGATTGTTTGTCTTTTGCAGGTGGCCCGTCGATCCAAAGAAGCTGCGTGGAATGCTGCTCGTGGACAGGCTGCAGGTCGAATGAAGGCTATTAAAGGATGAACGGAGGCCTGGCAGCAGCAAGGGCAGAAGAGGAGAGGCCACGGGATGGAGAAGGGCCGAAGTAGGGACCACACGGATCTAGCAGAGGGGACAACACACAAATGGAGGCTGTGCACAACAGTTTATGGCAGCTCTTGGGTAACTTGAGAAGGAGCTACGATGGAAAGGCTGTAGCGTAGAGATGGGAGCTGGGAAAAGGAGCAATGGCAACGATGAAATTGTGTTCGGATACAGATCCGATGGTGGACAGGGGAAGGATGATGGAGCTGCGATGATGGCGGCCGAATGACTGGATGCGAGGAGGGCAGCTACAACAGAAACGTTAAAGGAGATGTAACAATGTGCATGGGCAGCGATAGGATTAATGAAACGATGAGGATAGCTGTACGTAAGTGCGGAGCAACCCACTTCACAATAAAATTTCTTTTCCTGCAACGCAAATGAAATTCCAAACAACAGAACTATGTCCCTGCAGAAAACTGATTCTGAGGCCAGATCTTACCTTCCAGGGGCTAGATCTGGCTTCAAGATTTAATCTCACCTTTAGATTTGCAACCTGAAATGGTAGAACAAACACCTAGAGATAATATATGCAAGGATAAAAACTAAAACCCTACAAACCAGCTACAAAATTTACAACTTTGTGACTTTGTAACAACCAGATTTGTCAGTAACCCTCCATAATATTTTCAGAACTTCAAATTTACTATGAAATGCTTTAGAAAAACTCTCATGCAACTCAGAAATAAACTCTAAATGATAAACCCAGAATCAAAACTGGCTGGGCTCTGCAAGAGAGTGCCTTGCGGGAGTTGGCTGGTTCAGCCGAGAACTTCCCCAAATGCCCACTGATTTTCTCAATAAGGATTTCCTGCACAACTCACTTCAACCATCAATAAAGAGAGAAAAACAGTATTAGAGCCCAGATACAATGGAGATACCTGCAATTATTTCAGAAATTCTAATACCATTCAAACCCTAACAAGTGAACAAGATACCTGTGTTCAACAATACTCTACATCAAGCTATTACTAATGGCTGAAAAATAAAAATATGCAGAAAATAAAACAGCTCACAACACTTCAGGAGAGTAACACCAGCAAGATTTCAACCCCAAAGTTGTTCTTTATTAGCACCAAAAAAAGTTTTACAAGAGATCTTTCTTCAGCACAAGACTCATAGATCGAATGATCTCAAATGACCCCTAGCACCCTATTTAAAGGAAAAATTCCCAATGGCTAGTTCGAGTGATCCATGTCAAAATGATTCTCGACCGTCGATGAGGATCAAGATATCTCTTAATTCTCATCCGTCGAATTTTTTAATGCATTAAAAAAATTAAAATTCTGCATTTATTTACTCAAAAATTATTATTTTTATTTATTTTTAAGTTTTTATTCTATTGTTATATTATTATTATTTATTTTTTGTAATTAACTTAAATCTTTTTGTTTTATTATTATTATTATTATTTTTAAATCTTTTTGTTTTTTTTTTATTATTATTTTTAATTTTTTTAAATGGATCCTCGAACTTACCCTTTGGAAAAATCACCTAGGACCTAGGACTTTAGGACTTATGAGGGGATTAAAACATTTTCTAACCTTCAAGACACTTTACATCATGAGTTTTAAAATTTTACATTTCAAGGGGGAAAACCCATTTGACATAGACCTTCATAGACCACCCAGTTCTGCGACCAAATATAATCTAGTAGATTAACACACTAGGATTCCTCTAAGATTCTAATGACAAAGTTCATTCCGGCTTTGGGGTTAGGCTGAAGGAAATCTCTGTCGATAATGGATCGGTGAGACAAAACCTTTCGGAACGTAGATTATCACTAGAAAATTAGGTCCACCTAGGCAATTTACATACATGACTCATATCTGCTAAGATTATTTACAATTTACACATGCAGACTGGGTTTACAACATAATATGATCAAGACGACGATGACTGTCGAATGGCACGAACACGTCAATCAAGCACTATCCCTTTTGCGAAGAAAAGGGGGTGTACTGCTATGGGAAGTTGACACGCAGTGGTCAATATCTGGCTCTACTTGGGGACACGTTGCTGCACTGCAGGAATGTGAGAATCCAGAATTTGCATCCACGCAACACACAATAGAAATAAGTAGCGTCCATTCAAAAATCATCATATAACATTTAAGCACATAAGAGATAGAAGCTCTTCATATATTAACAAGGAAAGTAAATCTAATCCTAAGACATAAATAAAATGCTGAAATAACAAGGGGTAGGGTTAGAAATACAATACAAAGGATGCCCTATGGCATCAGATATCATCTTTGAAGAACAACTTGAGCATTTGGCCATTCGCAGGTAGATCAAGTGGTTCGCCATCCAATCTGCTCAAGTGGAATGAGTTTGGTCCAGCTATATCTTGAATGATGTACGGTCCTAGCCACAAACTGTCAAACTTCTTACGTTTTCCTGGTTTTTCATTCTTGCGATCCCAAAGAAGTACCATATCTCCCACCTGCAAAAATCTTGATCGAGAGAATTTATCAAAGCTTTTCTTAATGTTAGATTGATTTTTACATATAGCATCAAAAGCTGTCCTATGAGCTTCATCTAACTTCACAATCTGATCTATTCTATTCTGAACAACATCTTTATTAGTAGAAAAATTCTGAAGGAGCTGATAAACTGGCAATTTCAGGTGCACAGGTAAGGTTACATCCAAGCCATAAACTAATTCAAACGGAGATTTACCAGTAGCTTTCTTCTTAGTGATTCTATCTGCCCATAAAGCATACTTGATTTTGCTCTCCCATGATCTCTTATTATCTCCTACTATCTTCTTGATAATGGTTATGAGATTCTTATTACTTGATTCAGCCAGACCATTACCCTGAGGATAGTAATTTGACGAATGAGACAAGACAATGCCATACTTGAAACAAAAAGATGAAAACTCTGAGGAGCTAAAAGCTTTGGCATTGTCAGTAGTGATCTTAGCAGGGACACCAAATCTAGTAATGATATTATTTTCAATGAATTCCATAATAACCTTTCAGTGGCATTCTTAGCAAGAATGGCTTCAACCCATCTAGTAAAATAATTTGTAGCAGTCAAAATCCATGAGTAGCCATTGCTAGAATTTTCATGGAACTTCCCTATGAAGTCCAGACCCCAATGCTGAAAATGTGCCTCTACAATGACAGGTTGTAGGGGCAGGGCAACAAGCTTCTGTTTCCCAGTGAATAGTTGACAGGCTTGACAAGTTCTAACAAACTTATGCACATCAGAAAAAATTGCAGGCCAATAATAACTAGCTCTCAAGATTTTGTGAGCAGTAGTTCTAGCAGCATAATGACCACCACAAAATCCTGAATGAAACTCAGAGATTAATTTCTTGGAGTCAATGTCATCAACACACCTAAGCACTATGCCCTCAGGGTTTCTCCACCCAAGGCCATTCTTCATAAGGCAATACTTAGTGGCTTTTAGTCTGAGAGTCCTTCTCTTATGAGCAACTAAATGGTTAGGACATGCGAGATTCATCAAGTAATAAACTATGTCCTTGTACCACTCATGCTCTCCTAATCTTTGCAACTTAGGCGAAGATAGATCGCTAATACAAAACAAACCAAGGGTCTTTTCGTTACTTTCAGTCAACATTTGAGCCAAACCTTGGCCTTTGACTAGCTTGGTGGGTCTGATCTCTAAATCATATTCTTGTATTTTAGTAACCCACCTAGCGCGAGTCCCTAAGCAATCGGTTTGAGTTAATATATCTTTAACAGCAGAATGTGGGACGAAAGCAATGATTTTAGAATATCCCACATAAATTTTGAAGTGCTTAAGAGACTTGACCAAGGCATAAGCCAACTTTTCCATGGTATTGTACTTCAATTCGGAACTTTGAAGTGATTTACTCATGAAAGCAATAGGCTGCTCGTGACCATCTTTATTCTTTTGTAACAGGACACCAATAATGGTATCTTCGGAAGTGAAAGAAAAAATCATGAAATCCTTGGAATAATCAGGACTAACTAAGACAGGAGCTCTTGCAATAGCGCATTTGATTTCTTGAAAAGCCTTTTTGCCGTCTTCTTGCTAAACAAATTTTGCTTCTTTCTTTAGAAGACTTTGAATAGGCTTAGCTATTTCTGCGTAATTTGGAATAAACCTTCCAAGAAAATTTGTCTTTCCGAGGAAAGACTGAAGGGATTTAAGATTATGAGGAAGGGGAATCTTTTGGATTGCTTCAATTCTTTTAGGATCAATCTTGATTCCATCCTTAGAAATGATATGGCCGAGTAATTTCCCTTCTGTTACTCCAAAAACAGACTTAGCTGGATTCAAAGAAATCCCGTATTCTCTACATCTATCGAAAACCTGCCTAAGATGATTTACATGACTGATATCATCTTTAGAAAAAACAGTAAGATCATTTTGGTGAATCTCAATAAATTTCCCGATTAACCCCTTAAAGGCATAATCCATAGCCCTTTGGAATGTAGCCCCAGCGTTGGTTAACCCAAACGACATTCTTATGTATTCAAAGGTACCCCATGGCGTGGTAAATGTGGTTTTATGACGATCTTCCTTTTTAACGCATACCTGATTGTACCCAGAAAAACCATCTAGCAACGACATCATTCCATAACCGGTTACTCTTTGCAACAAAGTTTCCATGTTTGGCAAAGGGCAATTATCTTTCTTGCACGCTAGATTAAGGTTTTGAAAATCGACACAAAGCCTTATCGTACCATTCTTTTTCCTAACAATCACCAGATTTGAACACCATGTCGAATGCCTTGTTTGAGCGATAATTCTTGCTGCAAGCATTTTCGCAAGCTCTTTCTGAACCAAAGGGGCTAATTTAGGATTAATTTGCCTAAGTTGCTGGCGAAAGGGTTTAGCATTTTCATCTTTTAAGGGGATAGTATGTTCCATGACATCTTCCCTATAGCCCTTTAATTCATCATAAGAAAAAGCTAAGACATCTCGATATTCGCGAAGTAAATTAGTTAACTTTTTTCTTTCCTCCACACTAGTACCTTTACCAATTTTAACAATCTTTGGGTTTTCAGAAGTACCAATGTTTATCTTGAGATATTCGCCTGGGTCCATCTTATTCTCTTCTCTCAACTACGTGGCATCATGCCGATCAAAATGTTGCTCTAAGGCAACCACATTCCTAGGAGTAGGATTTATGATATGCTCATGATTTAAAAATCCATCCTCCTCAGAATCTATCCGGAAATCCTCAAACTCATCCAAACTATTAAGAAAACGAATGACTTGCTTTTCATCATTAAAGACTTGCCAATGCTCTGAGTTATCTGGAACAAATGGTGTAAATATTACTTCCATCTTGATCTTATCCTTAATTAGCTCATTAGATAATTGGAAAGCAGTAGCAGCTACGGCAAGTTCATCTGCCAAACTATTTTGCTCTCTTGGGATTGCTTCGAGGTCAAGGGCATCAAAGTGCTCCATAGTATCCCACACAACATTTCGATAATTTCTTAATCTTTGATTTTTACATGTGAATTTATTTTTAAGCTGCATGATAATTAAACCAGAATCCCCCTTAATGCTAAGCAACTTAATCTTCAAAGATTTTGCCAATTCAAGACCGAACAATATAGCCTCATATTCAGCGACATTGTTGGTTGCTTCAAATTCTAATCGATAGGCAAACTTGAAAATGTGATCAAGGGGAGATTTAAGCACTATCCCAACACCTTTACCATGCCTAGATGATGCACCATCGAAGTACATGTACCAAACTCTATTATTGAGATCCTTAATCTTGACATCGGGAGGAATTATGAAATTAGACATGATGGCATAGTTCCCAATGTCCGATTGCTCTTTGATTATCTCGTTGTGAGGTCTCTTAGGATCTTCGAGATGGAATTTTCTTTTGGGCTCTCTATTTAATCTTACAAAACCATCACCCCTAGGAGAAGGAATCATAGCATATGACCATTCATTTGAATACTTCCTCCTAGATCAGAGGCCCACTTTCTGGATAAAAGCATTCCCCAGGCATCAGGCAGATCAACAACAATATCCATAATAATCATGATGTCAAGATAAACTGATAGATGAACTTGCAAATCTTTGATCAAACCATGCACTTCAATTTTCTTAGAATCCATGGCACATATATTATAGTAGGGTCTAGAAACTCTTAAGTTAAGCTGTTCCATGACCCTTTTAGTCATTACACAAAGTTGATGCACCAGAATCCAACATGCAATTATTCAATTTATATCCATTAACTAACAAGGTGATAAAGAAAGGTTGGTGATTTTTGTTATCTGCATCTAAGCTTTGCAAATATATGGGAGCATCGTGATAGTCAACTTCCCGAATCTTCTGTTGAGAAGTATTTATTTGAGGACCTTGGATAGCTTTTAGTAACTTATCTCTTTGGGAAGGGATTTTAGCAATCTCGGAGACAGGAACCTAGATTTTTGCATTGTTAAACCAACTTCCCAAATCGACATCTAATCCAGAGTTTAAACCAGGGTTAAAAGTTCGAGGGGGTAATGGCAGAAGTGTCCTCAGACACGTAATTTTATTAATCAGGAAAAAAACAATTACATAATTGATTTTGCAAGAGTTTACACCCGAATAACCAAACACTCTTGCAATGAGCTATTTATAAGCTCCATGTCCTAACTACCTCTAATTATGGATCACTTATTAAATAACAAGTGTCCATTTACAATAAATGCTATTCAAACCGATTAGCTAACTAATCTCTTAAAATAGAGCCTAAGATACGACACATTTGGAGAGTCATATCTAGTTACAACAATATGCTAATTCTAAAAGTCTCCATTAAATAATTAAACATTCTAGAATAATAAGTATTAATTTAATATCTTAAATTAATAATTATTTTATTCTAATTTTATAACCTATGATAAAATTTATTTTTGGATCATCTAACATTCCCCCCTATGATCCAAAGATACATTACAACAGATAGCAAGTTCATCCCTGAACTTAGTAAATTTTATTCTGCCAAGCGGTTTCGTAAAAATGTTGGAGATCTGATCTTTAGAAAGACAATAAACTGGTTTGAGGACATCTTTGGCAACGAGAGATCTAATATGATGATACTTGGTGTCCACATGCTTTGTCTTTGAATGAAAACTGGGTTCTTGGCAAGTTTGATGGCTGACTGGCTGTCAATAAATAATGATGTAGCTTCTGCCTGAGAAATGCCCAAGTCCTGCAAAATTCGGCGCAACCAAACAATTTCACATGCTGCTTTCCATGCTGAAATGTACTCTGCTTCGGCTGAAGAAGTGGCCACTGTAGCTTGTTTCTTACAACTCCAAGATACTGCTGCTGACCCCATGTTCATTAAATAACCTGGTGTTGATGCTCGATCATCAATACTCCCAACAAAGTCGGCATCAAAATATCCACCAAGTACAAAATTTTTAGTCTTTGTGTAAAGAAGACCAAAATCTTTTGTTCCTTGGATATATCGAAGAACTCTTTTCGCTGCATTCCAGTGGCTATCTCGTGGTTCCTGCATAAAACGTGAAAGAATACTGACTGCATAAGATAGATCAGGACGAGTATTTGTCAAATAAATCAAGCTGCCAATCAACTGTCTGTAAGTTGTACTGTCCACCTTTTCCCCCCTTCAAATTTTGAAAGTTTCAAGTTTTGCTCCATGGGGATGAGAACGGGCTTGCAATCCTGCATGCCAAATCGCTGAAGAACCTCTGCTGCATACTTACTCTGAGAAATGAAAATATGATGTGGACGTTGGAAGACTTCAACTCCAAGATAGTAGTGAAGTAATCCCAAATCTGTTATCTTAAAACCTGCGTGTAACTCCTTTTTCACCTGTGCAATATGATCATCATGGTTGCCAGTAATGATCAAATCATCTACATACATAACAAGAATGACCAGATATTTTTCCCTGTTGGCGCACATACAAAGTATCATCAGATTCACTTCGTTGAAAACCAACTTTCTTTAGGTATTCATCCATCTTTGCATACCAAGCTCGGGGAGCTTGTTTTAATCCATATAAAGCCTTGATCAATTTGCAAACTTTATGTTCTTGTCCTTCAACTTCAAAACCTGGCGGTTGGGTCATATACACATCCTCCTGTAAAAATTTGAATTTTACATTTGGAGCTAATACTCCAGTTGTCAACGTTTAATTGGAAGTCTTCACAGATTTGCGTTGCTACTTTGGTTGTCAACGCATTTTTATTTTCAAATCTACAATAGCATTGGTATTTTATCTATCAACGTTTTTACACTATTTTTTACAAATTGGCGTTGACACTGAAACTGCCACCACCTCAAAACTATTAACTAAGATGGTGATAACCGATGGCTCCATGGGGATGTTGTCGATCATAGATGGCAACAAGAACCCCTATGGACCAAGTGCTTGATCCATTGGGTTGCTCCCAACCTCAAACTGAAACCTGCGAATTGACTTGTGATTTGCAACCAACCTATTCTGCAACTGAACCACTCTTAAACTTTACACTAAAACAAAAAACTGAATGTTGAAAAATCTTGAAAGAGATGCTCAAACTATGGGCTTATGCAAATCTCCTACTCTTGTTGAATTTTCCAAGTCTATTCGTTAGAAAATTAATCTGTATTCTGCTGGTTTATTTCTTCTACTTGTTTAAATTCAAACAAGTTAGTTAAAACATTTAAATACCGAAATAAACACAATACAGTCACAACATCTACAGATCATCAACTGAAAGAAAACAAACACACAAGTGACACTGTTATTTTTGGACAAATGTCCCTAGAAAAACCCAATGCGGGAAAATCGGTGCAACTATTCTGGGGGTATATTATTATGCGGTATTTCCTTGAGTACTACTGGGTGCCTAACTGGCTGACCCGACAAAGAAAAATACATGGCTGCAATACCTCTATATTCGGAAATAGGCATTCAAAAAACCTGTTCCACGAAACCCTCTCCGGCGACTCTGAAGCTCAGCGCTGGCCCTTTTGGCCTCTGCGTCAGCCCTCTAAGGCAGTGCACAGCCTTTGGGAGCTTCTGCGTCACTCCAACAACCTCTGCGTGGATGACGCAGTCCTTCTGGCCTCTGCGTTGTCTCTGCTGGGCTTTGCGTGGCATGAACTGACTGCTGCTCTCGCTCTCCCTACTTCTGTGCTGGTCTCTCATTACTGTCTTTGCCTCTCTGTCCAGTACTCATTGTCCCTCACTGCTGATCACTGATTCAATTTTGCTTAGCAACCTTGCTCTAGCAAAATGAATGACTGATCACTCTGGTGTGTTCTCCAATTGATCGTCAAACCTCCTCTTATACTTTTCTCGTTGGTCCTTCAACGGTTGAGATTAAATCTCTAATCAATAGCTAAGATTAGATTTGGCTTGATCCATGACTTTTGGAACCTTCTAACCCAGTTTTATATTTATATCCATTAATATTTTATTTTTTCTAAGTTTAGACTTAGGAACTCCATTAAAAATATTAATTATTTTAATATCTCCCAAACCAAGTACAAACTACCCAAACCATTTCTGAGTCTTGGAGATCTCATGCGCTTTAGCCTTTCCACCAATTTTCATGGCTATAGCACATTCGATGCTACCCCAAATTAACACTCCCTCTTAGCGAGCACTGTGCTCTAGTAATACCAGTGTTCCACGGGGACGCGACTCTCAGGGTCGGGTGCACGCACCCCTCGCACCCCACGCACCCGGGACGGGGAGTCTCTTGGGGGTGCGTTTCCCCACGCACCCTTTTTGGGGAGTCTCGGGGAGACGCAAGGGGGTGCGTTTCCCCAGTGTGGGAGTCTAGACTCCTCGCGACTCCCCAAAAAGGGTGCTTCTGGGCGTCCCCCTTCAATATGGGAGTCTAGACTCCCCAAAAAGGGTGCGCCTGGGCGTCCCCCCTTCAGATTTGTCTAATAAGACTTAAAAATTAAAAATCAAAAATCAAATCAATTAATTTTTTTTTATAATTAAAATTAGAACTAAAACATTAAACCTAAAAGTCATGTAATGAAAGGCAATACACTCATTTCATTAGTGGCTTTGTATTGCTCCAGCGCCGATCCCTGAACTGAGCGTGCTGCGTCCCAGACTCCCTTTGCAAGTTAGCTGTTGGCAAAATCTCCAGCGGCCAGCCCCGACTCCCTTTGCAAGTTCGCTGTTGGCAAAATCTCCAGCGGCCAGCCCCGACTCCCTTTGCAAGTTTGTTGTTGGCAAAATCTCCAGCGGCCAACGGTATTGTAACTCGACCAAGTTCAAGTTCGAGCCACAGCGCAGCGTCCTCAGAGCTCCAGCGTTTTGCTGTCAACGACTCAACCTACGCTGTGCGGCGGCTCCACCTCCAGGCTCCAAGTAGTCGATAAACCCTGCAATGATAAACCGTTAAATGTTAAAACTTAACTGTGTTAAATTTTAATTTTAAATTTGCGCTGCGACTGCTGTCTAATACGTAAGCCCTCCAGCAGTCCAATGCTGCGGCAAAGGTTTCCGTTTCTTTCCATTTACACTGTACAGTGTTTAATTATACCCTTAACGTTGACCCTTCTCACTGTTGTGGTACTGAAACAATGTTATAGTAGTAGCACTGAACATGAGGTAATCCGAGCTTCATTTTGATTTTCTGAGATATCCGGATTCCGAACTTCACTTTAGAGAAAACCGAGCCTCATTTTAGAGATGTCCGAACTTCATTTCAGAGATATCCGAACTTGTCCTTCTGAGATTTTCATTTATCATCATTTATGTGAGCTTCTACTCTGAACTGTGGACTCGTTTTAACTTTTCTGAGGTGAACTTCTGAGCATGTTGTGGGCAGTTTGTGGCCTTCTCTCTGAAACAATTGAAAATTCCAAGATACATTTAATTTTTTAAATACAGATTGAGATTGTTTGTGGTGTCACATTTTGAAATTTCTCATGTGTATTTGTCATACACCTCTACGTTAGTGCTCACTGCTCACCCAACAAAGTCAGGCCTGTTACAACTTACAACGAACTTGGCTCTCGACATTTGGTGGTGGCCTTCATCTTTGTTGTGCGTTTGATAGCCTCTGGAGTCTGCATCGTGTTCACTGTTTCTAAATTTTATTTTTTAACCTTGTCACAAAACTGGAACCTCAACCATGTGACAGATTGGTCACAAAACTGAAACAGTCTTGACTCTTACATTTGAAATTTCATGCAACCTGTTTGCTATCAGCCTAGTTACTGTGAGTGTGGACAGGTGATTCACTGATTTTCAAATGAAACTCCCATTATTTAAAAATTAATAGACAGTGCTGAAGCCTGAGTGGACACTAAAGACAATAGTTAAAGACAGTGGACAGTGGACAGTCACGCAAATTTAATTTTTATTTTTTGTTTATGTTTTTTTATTTTATTTTATTTTATTTTATTTTATTTTTTTAATTTTAATAATTTGTATTTAATTGAAATTCTACTATATTTGCATTCTAAATTTTAATTTACATGATGAATTTTTTTTTTTAACTCTTCCTACAGGGCAGAAAAACAAAAAAAAAAAAAAATTGCAAAATAAATTAAAACAGTGACACAACAAGTTGCAAGCATGCAAGTGTAAAATCGTTGATTACAACATGAGCAGCCACAGTGACACTGATGGTGATAGTGATTATGATGTTCAAACAGAAAGTCCTCTTGGATCTGAAATCCCATCAACAATGAATGAAACCCATGGCAGCAGTGCAACGAGTGTTTCTCCCAATGCAACTGCAACTGCAACCCCGTCAAAGGCATTGGCTGAATATGCAAAAGGGACGTTTAATCCAATCAAACCTCTTTTGTTATATGTTACCATAATGGCTGACTCTTCAACTCAACCAAAACTAGGAAAACAAAGAGGTGGGACACGCCATTGGAAATGCAATGTTTGTGGTCATTCTTGGGTTGGGAGTTATAGTCGGATCAAGATGTATCGTTTTGGTGTAGGTGGCAAAGGGGTTCATATATGTTCAACATTAACCATATTGCAAAAATCAGAGCTCTTGAGGAAGCAAATGGCAGCAGATGCAAAGGGAAACTTCTCAAGTAAAAATGTCATGGCCCAAGCTCACCAAAATATTGATGAAGCCACAAGCTCCAAAAGAAAAATAAAAGATATGCCTCCACCATCTGCTGTTGGGACTAAGGGTTCTCGTTCTTGTGCAGTGGGACCAACTCTTACAAGAATGTATGGTAAGTTGAACCGTAATAATACAAATGATGCCATTGGAAAATTTCTTTTTGCCAATGGCATTCCTTTCCATGTTAGTCGTTCTCCTTACTACAAGGAGATGGTGAAGGCAATTGCAGCAGCAGGACCCTCATATGTGCCCCCAGGTGAACATAAGTTGAGGACAGTGATATTAGGAAGGCAAGTGGCCAATATTAATGTGCAAAAGGAAAATATGAGGCAGACATGGGTGAGGGAAGGTTGTTCTATCGTTATGGATGGGTGGACAGACATTGCCAAACGTCCACTTATCAACATCATAGTTACTTGCCGAGAGGGGCCTTTCTTTCTTAGAGCTATTGATTGTTCTGGAAAGCGCAAAGATGCAACTTTCCTATTTGAGCTTCTTCGTGATGCTATAGAGGAGGTTGGATCTACAAATGTTGTACAGGTTGTGACAGATGCAGCAACAGTGTGTAGATCAGCAGGATTAATGATTCAAAATAAATACAGGCATATTTTCTGGACCCCTTTTTGTGTGCATGCGCTCAATAATGCATTGAAAGACATTGGCAAAATTGAGTGGGTATCTAACTTGGTGATAGCTGCAAGAAATGTGCAAATGTTTATTTGCAATCACCATACCTCTTTAGCCATGTACAGGTCTCATGCGAGGAAGGAATTCCTCAAGCCTACTGACACCAGATATGCTAGTTATTTTCTTTTATTAGAGAGGATGTTGGAGGTGCAGTCAACATTGCAGGCCATGGTTGTAACTCCAGATTGGAACAGATGGGTAGAATCAAAGACAGAGGAAGGAAAGAAAATCAGGATTCAGATATTGGATAATGATTGGTGGACAGATTGTGGTTATTTGGTGTCACTTTTACGTCCTGTAGTTGAGGTCATTCGCTACACTGACACAGATTCTCCTACTCTTGGAGAAATATATGAGACTTTTGATACTATGCTGGATCAAGTAAGGGTGGCCATTCGTGAGAAGGATCCTTCCTTAGAGTTCTATACGACCCAAATTCGACCCATTATACAGCGTAGGTGGGATCGAATGAATACACCTTTGCACATGGCAGCATATGCACTCAACCCAAAATTGTATGTGGCAAGGACTGGTGGAATTCTTCCCATTGAAGATCCAGAGGTCAAAAAGGGATTTCGAGCTGCCATTACAAAGATGTATAGTTTAGAAGAAGGGAGAACAATTAGGAGACAGTGGATGCAATTTGCAAGTCTCAGTGGTCCCTTCAACAAGCATGATGCAAGGGAAGATCGCAATGATTTAGGCCAGACTGACCCCATTGGTTGGTGGACCATGCATGGGGATGATGCTCCAGAGATCCAACACCTTGCTATTCGCTTATTGTCTCAGATTGCTAGTTCCTCTGCAGCAGAGAGGAATTGGTCCACATATAGCTTCATCCACTCTATCAAGAGGAATAGACTTTCCTCTAGGAGAGTAGAGAAGCTAGTTACAGTGCACAGTTCTCTACGTCTTGCACATAGGAAGACACTAGAGTATCGGAAGCGACCGACAACACGATGGGATGTGGATCCAGAGGATAGTGCACAGATAGATGATTAGGATGGACCAGATGAGCTGCGACATGGTTTGGTTGGAGTTTCATTGGTTACTGAAGAGAGTGACTCTGACTCGGATACTGACATTCCCATTGATGGTCCTGATGACTTCATGCAACAGATAGATGTAGAGGACCAATCATTGAGATTGAGTCCTTGATGCTGATTTATCATTTTATTTTCAGTGCTGACTATGCATTTTTCATTTTTGAGTTGCGACACTAGATATTGATGACTTGACTCTTCACTCTTAACTATTTTTGAGTTTGAACTTTGAAACTTTGAAGTTTGAGTTATATAAGTTTGAGTTATACTAATATGTTTTGCTTTCAATTTAGATTCTAGAATGATGAATGATGAATTTAGTTTTTAAATCAATGTAGATTACTAGATTGTAGAATGATGAACCATTGAATCAATGAATGATGAATGATATCGATCAATGTATTTCAATATTTGAATATTTTATTATTGATTTTTATTTTTGTTTTTCGACTCTCAATGCTCATGGTCATGAATGATGTATCATGTATGTATCAAAATGAATGATGAGGATGGATCAATGATTCAAATTTCAATTGTCTATTTAATATTTTTATGCTTTCATTATTGAACAGTGAACAATGAATATGAACTTGAATTATATATATATACCTCGACGACTCCCCGCACCCCCGAAATTTCCCTAAAATTTGAGGGTACTCCCACACGTCCCCCCTGTGCGTCTCCCCGCAACGGAGTCTTGGTGGAACATTGGTATATAGTTCTAGTTCAGATGATGAAGATTTAACACAACATTTTCAAAAATTAGATGTAAATATCAGTGATGACTGTACATTCACACTAGATTGTAAAATGTTCTCAGGATATAACATTTCAAATGAAATTAGTCTTCTTCAACAACGGATTGATAAAATGTCTCCTAACCTGGTTGTCCCAAGACGTAGGCTTCAAAAAATGATAAATGAATTACAAAAGAGTGTTCCTCCTGTCAGAACCCTTTTACCAATTGAAGAAAGAGAAGATTTACCTCCTAATTATACTTCTCTTAGAGGATCTCTAGAAGACCAAATCAGTCAGGTTGAGAGTAGAATCAGGAAAACAGAAATTTAATAGCCACAACATCCAATGACATTAAGCAAGACATCCAATTGCTTGATGAACTAAACTCTCAGTTTGTCACTATGATGACTAAAGCAGCAGATCTTCCACTTGAACCCAATTATGAAATTGAATATCTGAAAACCTCATATTCAGAAAAAGAATTTGAAGAATCTGAATTAAAAGACATTAGTGGAATTGGAGATAGATTAGTCATCCAAATTGGCATCAAAATACCAGGCTATAAACTTTATCATCTAGATGCTCAAATCGATACAGGTGCAACGAGCAGTTGCTACAAATACAAGGCAATTCCATCATACTATTGGCAGCCAACACAAATCCAATTCGGAGTGGTCAACCAACAGATCATGAAGGTCTATTTTGTTTCTCCAGATTTTCCTATTCTTTTGAATAATCTGGTAACATATGTTACATTATACAATTATGATGCAAGTGTTGATATTTTGTTAGGACAAGATTTTGTATAGAAATATATGCCAATTATTGTAGATAAGAAAAGTATAACTTTCACAGTCCAACTTTCAAAAGTTCAAGTTGCAGCTAAAAGCAGTTTTATCATCAAATTTGATCCTGACAAAAAATCAGAAGATATGGAAGTTTCTCTCAAAGATCACACAAAAATTTAGAAAATTATCAAAAATGCAGATCTCCATGCACCGGAAATATTGAAAGAAGTGCTTGAGAAAATCAAGCAGAATTGCATGTCAGAACACCCTGATGCATTCTAGTTCAGAGAAAAATATCTCATCACACTTCCATATAAAGAAGGTATGAAACAAACCCACAAAAGGCATCAGCAAATCACATGAGCCCTTCTAAGAAGGAGTTACACAAACAAGAAATCCAGCAGTTGCTTGACATAGGTCTCATTGAACCATCAAAAAGCCCATGGGCATGCCCAACTTTTTATGTGAACGAGCATTCGGAACAAAAACGCGGAAAGAAGAGGTTAGTCATCAATTATAAAGCTCTCAATGATCCTCTTTGTTCTATCAAATATCCTCTTCCAAACAAAGAAATCTTGCTAACAAAAATCTCCCAAGCTAACGTTTTTAGCAAATTTGATCTGAAGAGTGGATTTTGGCAAATAGGAATTGTTCCAAGTGACAGGTTCAAAACGACATTTGTTGTCCCAAACGGACAATGTCAGTGGACAGTTCTACCCTTTGGCTTAAAGAATGCACCATCTGAATTTCAGAAAAGAATGGAAGATATATTCAAACATTTAAATTTTGTCATTGTATATACAGATGATTTATTAGTTTTCAATAGAGATCTCCAAGAACATAAACTTCATCTTGAAGCTTTTTATGATCTTGTATATAAGCATGGTTTAGTATTGTCCTCCGGACCAGAAAAATTCGTCATTTTCCAGACCAAGATAAACTATCTTGGTCTTGTCATTTCACAAGGAAAGATCATGTTACAGGATCATGTTTTGCAAAATTTCAGACCGGTTTCCAGATGTCAAGACTACTCAAAGGTTTCTTGGATGTTTAAACTATATCAGAAATTTCTATGTAAAATAGTCAGTAGATACAAAGCTCATACAACAAAGGCTCAAGCAAAATGCAGTATGGACAGAAGCCATGAAAAAAGCAGTCAGAGCTATCAAGGACAAAATCAGATCTCTTCCTCCTCTTGCATTACACCAAGATAATTTTCCCTTCATTTTAGAAAAAAATGCTTCTAATCATGTATGGGTTGTAGTATTGCTACAAAGACAACATAAAAAGGAAGAAGTATGTGCCTACACATCAAGGACATTTTTAGATACTGAATTAAAATATCCTTCCTCACACAAAGAAATTTTAGCAGTGAAGAGAGGCATCAAGAGATTCCATGTTTTCTTGAAAAGGGTCCATTTTACAATAAAAACAGATCTCAAGCATATGAAAGGAATGCTTGCCAACAAACACCTATTAGAACAAGGAAATTCAAGGATTTTGAGACGGGCATTATGGTTTGATGGATTTGATTTTGAAATCATATACAAATCTGGTAAAGAAAACTACCTTGCAGATATGCTTACCAGAGAAGGTAGTAATCCTACCCAAGAAATCAAAGTTTTTGAAATAGGTGTGTTGACCCTGCCGCCCGCACCTACCTACCAGTTAGCGAGAAAAAGCCTTCAACCCCACAAGGTGTGGTTAGTGGCAGGGAACTCAGAGAAGGGGCTGTCACACTGATCCCAACTCTCTCCGTTTTAGCTATCTCCTAGGCTAGCTAAGGGGGGTGGTCCCTAATGGAAAGTTAAGCTAAAAGCTAAGATGTAAAGTTCTAGGAGAATTATTTGAGTTAAATAGATTGTTAATCTAAGATCTATAAGCAAAACATGATATAAGCAATAGCCATTTACCATACGATAACATGAAACACATAAATGACCATCTTAAAACTTGCCTTGAAATGAAAAGATTTTATTGTATTTCTTTTTATGCTCAGAATGAAAACAAATGCTAAAATGAAAGGAGAAAATTGTTTAACTTTTCAAAATAGAAACTACTAGGGGCTCAAGAAACTCTCTTGAATAAATCTTTTTGATTCTTATGAGCTGCCTGGCTTGACACGTTGTGGGACCCTTCGATATCGTTGGAGGTGCTGTCCCAGGCCGGAGTCCTCATCTAACAGAGCTGCAACCCGTCTTGAAAACACAGAAAACACTTGCAGAACGATTGTTAGTCACAAGAGACCTGGCATATAGAGACCATAAGTTGAGCTTGTCATTCACCGGAATGGAAAGCTTGCAACAAGTGTACAAAATATACCAAGCCCAGAGGAGATTTGAGATAGCTGCAAATCTCTCCTCCCTAGACAATAGTGCTCTCAGGCAAATGCACAAAGGAAAACAACTAGATAGCAAATATGGAATTAAATGAATATCAAACGATACAGGTATACCTCATGTACCAAATCATGCGCCACAAAAGAAGCTAGTAACTCCAAAGACTTTTATTTATTAATGTGAAAGCTGAGTACAAAATCCGGTAGAGTCTCCGCCAGCCCAATAGCTCGTTCTATGATGATACAATAAGAGACCAAGGCTCATATAAATAGGAAAATGAGAGACAATCCCAAGGCAAATTCCAATGACAAGTGGCAATCAGGTGAAGATCCCAATGAAAAAATGAAATGACAAGTGGCTGCTATGACTGTCCATGTGTGAAGATAACTGTTGTAGATAAACATGTGGCTGCCTTTGAACTGCTGATTGACTGAAGATAACTGCTGTAGGCTGCCCATGCAACTGTTGATTAACTGCTGAGTTGAATGCTGATCTAACTGGCTCTTAAACTGCTGGTTGAACTGCTGAATAAATTGCCACGTGGGCACGTAACTGTTGTTCATGACTTGCGTTAGTAAAGTCTGCTCATACGTATCTAGCTGTGTTAACTGGCTGAAATATATGCTGAGCCAGCTCACGTGGATTGCAAACTGTTGTTTGTGTTTGGCTGTGAGTGAACTGCCTTGCGTATGGAGATTGCTGGGACCCACGTACAGACTGGCTGAGCGTATCTTCCTTAGACTGCTGCGTTAAAGGTGTGCTGACCTGCCAACGTTTACTGCCCATGTAAACATGCTGACTGCCAACGTTAAATTGATTTGGCATGCGTATTTTCTGCTGACCGTTTGACTGTCTCTTGGCTGAGCTGCGTACGTACGGACTGCTGTACGGATCTTTTTTTTGGCATGTGCTTATTTGGTGGGTTGTGGGGTCCCTTCCCCATTCATTTAAATTTAAACATTCAACCTTTGAAATTTAATCAAAATTATAACTTAAAAATTCGATTGCCTCATGACTTCAACGCTGGCCCATTTGCTTTGACTTTGACTTTGACTTTTTTTTTACTTTGAGTTGACTTGAGTTGAAACTTTATGTGGTGGGCCCCAAATTGCTTGACACATCACCCTTGATAGTCTGCTTGACTTCCATGTCAAAATTTGACTTATTTTGACTTGGGAAAAATTTATAAATTTTTCCAATTATTCATTTTTTTGAATTTTTTCTTCATTTTTGCCACTGTCACTTGAAAAATTGCCTTTGGAGGGACTCTGAGTCATTTTTTGACCCCCAAAGTGGGCTCTAGGAGAATGCTGGGCCTTTGAGGATGAATTTCGACTGGTCATACGCCCCAGACATCTCCTAAGGCCACTTATTTATGCCTTTACATAAAAAATAATTAAAAATCCCGTTTTGCGGGAAATTTTTAACTATTAAAAAATCCTACTTAGACCTAGCCAAATTCCACGAAACTTTTCGTGTGATCTAGTATGGTAA
>APFE030999673.1:0-27470 GCA_000404065.3 Pinus taeda
AAACTACCAAAAATAGTAAGTCGTGGTACAATTAAGGAAAATGAAAGAAAAAATGGTGGGGGTCCAGTTGGAATAGGTGGGTGGCCACTAATATCCATGTGGATCACTCCTTCCCTCTTAAGAAGTAATGGTCCCCATTGCGTTGAGTGCCTCCATGAGATGGGGAAACTTCTGTTGAACTTGGTCCCTGGTGAGCTACTTACCTTGGTGCATGAGTTGGCTATATCTGACAACCCAATATAGTTTGATCTTCTGTTGGTGAGTGTTTTTGATCTGTATTTCCATGATCTGATCAGTTGTATCTTGTTCCATGTGTCAATCTAATTTATTGGGATAAACTAGAGCATGTATTTTAATATCAATCCAGGTTGGTAAACTTAGAAACACACCAAAGTATATGGATCTTAGATCTAGCTAGTTTAGAAAGTGATTGCTTAGATTCTAAAAAATGAATACATGCTACAGTCTAAAAATAACTAGATTCTTTCCACTAAAGCAAAAAAACTATTCTAAAAGAGCATATAAGGAAAACATTCAAATCTAACCTATGAAAGTTTATGGAAGAGTGATCAATGATATTATTTTGATTTAGAAGACAAGGAAGAGGCTCTTGTCTCAGAGGTCCTGGTTGTCATTCCTTATTCCTTCTATTCATTCAACAACATCATTTTCACCGATCTAGACTATCAAAGCATAACAATAAAGCATATAAATCTATTCTAAGAAAGCATGGAAAGAGTGAATATTGATTTAATTCAATCTTAGCTCACAAAGAAGAGGCTCTAACTTAGACACATGGTTTGTCCTTCCTTATTCAAACTAATCACTAAAAGAAAATCAATTCCAAAATCTGAATGGCCATGAAATACTAATGAGTTTATACAAAAAATATTCGCAAGAGATTATAATAGAAATATACAGAAAATTAAGATATTAACATATTCACAATTATGCACATCAATCAACAATATAGTGTACTTAGCTTAGTATGGGGGCCCTCCACCTTTGCCTTATGCACTTTAAAACAATCAGCTACAACAATTCACCATTCACATCATACAACAATGATCCACAAGAAATATAAAGCAAGTCTTCAATTATATTCAGAAAAATAACAATCACAATGATAATAATATCCATACTTTCTTAGTAGTTGTGTTTAAATGGGTTCAGAATGTAACAAAATCAGCTATAACAGTTGTAGAAACTAACAATAGTCCTATTCCACCTCATAGGGTTGAACTAATCCCTTCGTTACACAAAATATGGAAATGCCCCACAAAATCCAAAAACAGCTCCTAAATTAGGGGATTTCCTAAGTTATTGGTCAAGTTTGACTAGCTATGACAGGGCATGTTCGGACTAAAATGGAGCGAGCCAATAGGAGACTCTCCATCCTTGGCTCCTGTACTTTTTAAATATACCTTCATTTTTTTCCCAGGTGTCTTGCACATACGATTTCAATGGAGTCATTATAGGAAATTCTGTTTCTGTCAAAAATAAATTTTCATGCTCAATTTGTACTAAAACACTTAAAATTCAAAAGATATAGTTTAGTTACCTTGGTATGCATTATAAGACATAAAACATGATGAAATATTATATAAAATGGATGATAATGATGGAAAAAGTGATGTAATAGTTGTGGTACAGATAGTCAAAATCGAGAGCTAACACCATGCAGTCGAGGTTTAGCTCTATTGATGTGAGTTGTTCTACAATGTCTAATGAGTACATTAATGGAAGTAAGTATAGTTGAAGGTCATACACATTGAAAATTGGGTGTAGGAAAAGGAATGGGGTAATTTCGAGCTCAAAATAATTGTCTCCCATAGCCTTGTTGATAGTGTAAGGCCCATATTAGAGTGGTTTCAGTTTCCAATGGGCTCTAGTAAGGCATTCTTTATGCAAATGCAAACAAACTTTGTCACCCACCTGAAGCTTATGTGGCACCCAATGTTTATCATGTCACTTCTTGTACTTGGCATTAGAATTATCCAAAATGTCATCCACCTGCTAGCGGATGTGTTGGATGTGTTCAATAAATTGAGTTTCTTTATCAGCCTCAGACTGGACATGTGTAGATTTTGTATGTGCAGTCACATGAGGCATGGCAACATCAATCAGACACAACCGTTTAAAAACCAGACACACTTGAAAAGGATTGCGGCTAGTCAAGCTATGGAGAGATCTGTTATAATTATACTGCACATACAAAAGACTCTCATCCCAGGTTCATGGATGCATGGAGTTGTACATGTGTAGTATGTGCATTATCATCCTATTGACGACCTCTATTTGGTCATCAGTCTGGGGATGGAATGAAATTGACTTGGTGATCTTAGTTTCCAATCATGTCCAGAGGCTTGACCAGAATGTGCTAATGAACCTCCTATACTCATTCAAAGAAGAGTTTGGTAGTGTGCTCTGTTGTGATACTCTTCTTGCAAGCCAACAATATAGCCATCTTAGAAAATCGGTCCATGGCCACAAATACATAGTCATTACCATGATTGGTAGAAGGGAGGCCCAACAGATAGTCCATGGAGATGGATTTATAGGTGTTGTCATGTGTACAACCATCCTCCAAAAATTTTCCTTAGCCTGTTTTGGAGCCTCCCTACCAACCTTGCACAACACTTTGTCTTGCTTCGTCAAGTACTCAAGCTTCAGTGATATCCTCGCAAAAAGGAAGCTTGTCGAACATAGTCAATCCATTCCCCTCATAGGTTTCTTACTTGGACTTGGTCCAAATATAGGCTAAGTAGCTTCCCCTTGAAAATTATGCATTCCTAGAAGGCAGCCAGCCTATCCCTCCAAGAATTGTGCAATCCTCTCTAACAACCTGTTGGTCTCCAATATTGCGCAATCCTTCTAGCCAACCCTCCCAGTAGGGATTGCGTAATTTCTCCTATCAACAAGAAGTTTAGCCCAAGATTTGTGTAAATTTGGGTAGCAATCAACTACTGGGCCCAAAAATTGTGCAATTCCCTTAGGCAGTCAGCCCAGGTTACACTAAGGAATGAGCATTTTTCCCATGTAGTTGGGCACTCGCATGCATGGACAATCTGGTTGACCAGTTCCACCCGGGACTGAGGAAACTTGACTTGCATGCATGCATGACTTGATCTTCCCAAAATAGCAAGAGGCAACATGAAAAAGGTATCCCATGATTCAGGGAGCTAATTTTAGCAATCGGGGGTTACCTGCGAAGTTGTTTTAGAAGTTTCCCTCCAAGTGTCACTTTTTCCTAGATTTGTGGCATGTGTGTCTTGAGACCAAACTTATTTATTCGATGCATCATAGATCATTCATTCACATCAATCTGGGAGCTCTTACATCCCATAGCACATCTAGGACTCTTCGACACATCCAGCTCAGCTATTCACAGGTAAGAGGACTCAACTTGTCTTTTTCAGCATTTCTGTCGCTTTTTGTGTATTCGCTTATGTGAGTATTTTTTTCTTGATTTATTTGAATGCCTGTTGTCATTTACATATATTCTAGCTTGTCCTGGTTTAGTTTGGATTTTTTCGTTGCTATCTCACTGTTGTTGCATGCATGAAACTATTTTGCACTAACGTTCACCCAACCGGTGAACGACCTCACCCACATGCATGTCGATCTATTTGCTCAATCTTCCATTCATGTTTTTCATGCACTGTTTATCAGTTCTGCTATCACTTAGTGTAACCATGCATTTCATCAACTTACTTGCTTTCAGTTGCCAGTTGGCAAGTTGGGCCAACCGTGGTTCAGTCTATACCTTCACCAAGGCTTCATTGAACAATCTGGAGAAGGAAGGCTCACCTTCCTCTCCAGATTTGCGTATTCTATCCCAACACTAACCTCCTCTACTGAATTTGCACATTTCTAGAGGTGAGTGGCTGCTTGGCCCAAAAAATTGCGTAAAACTATCCCTAGGCTAGCAGTCTATCCCAACAGGAATCGTACATTACGCAATCCCAACAGCCAACTACCCAACTGAATTGCACATTTTGTAGATCCAACAGCCAATTCAGCCTCCCAGTTAAATTTGTGCAATCTTTCTCATCGGTTCCCCAGGTATCTGATGTGTCCTTCCTTAGGTTTACTTTGTTTTCACTAACATATTTATTGCCATGCATGCTGCTTGTTTTCCAGATATTTCAGGTATCCATCTATCTCAATGGCTTCTAAGATAATAGGATCCTAGGAAACTGATGGTGTTGTAGTTGGAACAATAATTGAACAGGTGTCCTCTAGCATGCCGATCTACGAAGATACAAAGCTGTATCTAGACAAGGACATCAAACTGAAGTGGCAAGAGGTGAATGAAACATTCATGGGTACTTTTGGGGAGGACCTTCAAGACCGTCACGTGTACGTGAACATTCATAAGTCTAGCCTATACTGGATTGCATGCAGATACCCCGTGTTCCCATGTGTGGATATGATTCACTGGATCGTCTCTCACACTGACCCTGAGATGATGACCTTTAGAAGTGTCAGTGGGACAAAGCTTGGAACCTTCTGGGCATAAGACTATGATGAGATGTATCAGATGGATGAGCGCATGATTGTCATGACCCCTCAGTTCAGCTTGCCCAAAAGTAGAGGCCACTCCAGAGATATTCTAAAGGATTGGATAAAAGAGCCATCTCGTTTCAAGATGACCCCTAACTGGATCCATAAGGCGAAGATATTGAGGAAGGCATACCAATACTTGGTCATATTCACATGTCGACTGAGTGGCCAAGCAAGCATTGGTACCTTCCCTTAGAGTTGGGTGGTCACATTGGACTAACTGGCTAGAGAAGGAATACGATGCAACTAGTTTGGCATACTGGCTCATTAGCTAAAGCAGCAAGTCATGAAGGCTTGACAGTCACCCGAAGGCATGCATGAAGAGATTTATATGTCCGCCTAGATTCTAGATGTAGTCTGTGCCTAACATGAGTTCATTGGCTTAGAGTGGGAATGGTCATCGGCGGAGACTATTGTAAGAACATATTTCAAGCTATTCTCTGAGTGTAGCTTTAAATGAGTGATCAAAGGTTGTCCGACCATCTTGCTGCTCCAATGTATAGGTTGATATTAAAATAGGATCCACCCTGAATTTCAAAAGAAGCAATGAATCCATTGTTAGGAATTGCATATTGGTATGCCTCACCGGACGGCACATTAATCAGAGTGTTAAGTGCGGATAAGCCTCTGCATGTTCTACTAAAGTTTTCTTTGGACGTGCTCATCATATAGGAAGTAGTGTATCATATCTCAGCAGGATTAACATCTAGGCTGCATCGGAAGAAGAAGGCACCTTGGCCCACTCTTATGTTGCGGATTGGGTTATATGATATCAAGAGCATCAAGCGAGTAGATGTCGAAGCTGAACAAATGAAGGAGTACTTGTTCGACCTCTGAAGCTTCAACCCGTATGACCCACATTGCATTGTGAAGGATCAATACATGAGAGTTCAGTTCAATTGGATCCATGGAGCATTTCATTGGGACGAGGAAGGCTCATGGAGGTATTGTTACCATCACTTCGAACCCAATGAAAAAGTTAGTTTAACCATAGAATGGCTAGCACAATAGCATGAAGCAGCACCACGGACAACACCAGCAGTAGCAGCAACAGAAGAGGCAGTGGAGCCAAACATACTTGCGTGTGATAAAGGGAAGAGAAAGATGGTTGACCACATGGAGGAGGAACAAAGATGCAAGTTTCGAGAAGATCCACTTGTAGAAAAGCAGCTATGGCTATTCAACTTAAGAGGTAGCAGCACAAATAGCGAATCATGCGAAGGCAGAGAGATAAGAAGAGAATGGAAGAAGCACAGAAGGAGTTGCATGAGACGAGGGAGCATCTCTAGAAAGAACAAGAGCTGCACCAACAGAAGAAGGAAGCACAACAGCAATAGATTCAGCAGGGGGCGCATCACATGTAGACAGACAAAGCAACGCCCATAAAAGTACTTGATTCTTCTGAACAACTGACATCAGTCGAATAGGGTGAGCCCTTGTAGAGGAAATACTTTTCTCATGAGATATAACAAGCTTTCGAATTGTTGGATGCACACATGGAGTAGACAGAATTGGAACAGGACACTAACCTCATGCCTCACCACAGAGAGGTCAACTTGCCCATTACAATGCATCCATATGATGAGAAAGTATCAAATGACCAAGGATGCAATGAGATCCTTGATGGTCAGCCAGAAGTAGAGATGCGCAACAACTCCTTTGATGAATCTCAACATAGAGTTGTGCACCCTAACAGAGTACCAACTCTGGAGGACCGAACATCCCGTGAGCAAGATGAAGAACAAGTGATCATGACCGATGTGCACAAGGACCCAACTTCTTTGGTCGATGCAACTAAAGTGTATGTTGAAGCCACTAGCTCTAGTGTTCACTTCCTCATAGCTGAGAATGAGAAAATGGCGAAGGAACTATAAGTGGCCAAGCAAGGAGGAGACTTGGTGACAATTTCTGCTCGCGCTGAACTGAAGAAGGAAACACTAGAGGAAGTATTGTCCATCAAGCAGTTTTTCATCTTCATGGATGGTAGCATCCATGTGTGAGGAGAGCTTGCATCTTGAAAAACATACATGTTGTCATTGATAACATGCGAGCATGGACGATGAAGTATAAAGGAGCCCTAATTAATTTTCTTAAGATGATGAAGGCTAATGCAGTTGATCTACAAGCACGTAACCAGAGTCAAATCTGGAACTATGAAGACCTACCACAATTCATCACTGGCATACAGAATTCCCATGCATGAGTATTCAAGAGCATGGAGGATGTTGTGCACACATATATGATTGCATCACTTGGGATTCTCACCCAAGCAAAGACCAAGAACCATGTCCAACAAGATCTTGACTCATACTTTGACGAGTTGATGCGCGTCGCCACCAATCCAGACTTGCCTATCAATGCAGACATCATGCGCAAGTATGTTTCTAGTCCAACCACATTGAGTACAATGATGCACATTTTTTCAGATATGTTGGAAAGAGGAGACCAAGCAGTGTACCCAGATGCCATGGAGGCAAGGTTCAGGTTCTCGACAGATGTCATAGTGGAACACATGGAAACTAACAGAGACTACCAATCTTGGCACCAATATTTAATGTTGATCAACATGAGGATGTCGAGCAGTTGGACTTCTATAGTTGTCTAAGTCAGAGTGGTGTCTAGTTTGGCTTGTTCAAGCCATTTTTCACATGGGTACATGTGCATTGTAACATTGAGTCATGTCAAGTGTAAGTCAAGTCCCAAGAGTGAATGTAATAGTCATAGAGTAGGTGAAGAGTCATGAGGGTAGTTGAATGGTCATGAAGGGGATTGTCAAGGATCACCCCACCCTTTGTTGTAAATAGTCCCTCATAATTCATTGTATTGGAATTTGGTCAGCCAAGCTTCTACTAAGGCTATCTTGAAGAAGGCTTGGACAGTATTGTAATGTGCCTTGGCTTCTCCACTGCACGGAGCTAGTACATTTCTTTGGAGGAGCAGGTAGATGAGGCTATAATGTTCTACTGATAGGGCTAGCAGGTTTACATGGTGCATTGTATGATTGTGACTTACACTTCTTTACATAATAAAAGCCGACACATTTTCATGCATATGTTTTATTGTAGTTTGACTGCTCCAGTTGCCTTAATGATATATGTTGTTTAACTTACATACTTGTATATGAACTGATTTGTATGCAATTATATGAATCTTGTTGTTAATGTGTTTCATATGTTGTTAATGTTTTCACCATCCGTGTCGACTGCTCTATCAGACACCAGACAGACCTTTCTCTGAACCTTGTTATATCAACTGTCACACTCATATCGGACTTATCCGTGATTGTTTGTGTTATCTTACCTTTTATGTTGGATCCATGTCAACTTCTTTTCCGGAAGTTGTGTATGTCCTTTGTGTTGTGTGTTCCTAGCCGAGTTGGGACTGATCCCTTTCAACCTGGAACTCACCTTCACCTTCCTCCCCCTTTGAAGTGTTGGAACCTCTCATACTCATTCTTGACTCACTCCATCAGTGACACCCTTTCTACTAATAGATTTATCTTACTTGCCTCTGTGCGACATCGCGATCAAGGCATTACCTTATGACCCACTATTGGGACTCCTACACCAAATAGTCTGAGGTCTAATTGGGACTTCTTAATAAGGAATTCCCCTTGACATGTTGGCAGGTCCAGCACCATCAACATTTATGGCACTAGAAAGAAGGTCTGATGACAAGGGGTGTCCTCTCATCTAGTTTTGAACCTTTGCATATCTTTCATGATGTCTTGCATTCTTCTTCCCCCGAGGTGTTTTTCGAATCGTGAAGATGTCTCCATCTCGGGGAAGCTTTTCAATCTCTTGTCCACTCACACTTATGATGGTGAAGGCAAAGTGGCCTAGCATGAGCACTTACATAACTTCCTTTCCATGATTTATGAGAATGATGAGTTTACTAACGAGCATGTCAGTTTGTTACTTGCAATCACACTTCGTGAATCCCCATTTTGTTGGGTGATCAACCTACCGGTTGACACAGTGCACTCATGTGAGCACTTTTGTGATCTTATTGAAGGCATGTTCCATCATTTTGATCCAAACCATCTTGACCGAAAACTATTACAACAACGGAAGGCCCTGCATGGATATGTTATTGATTTTTGGTAGCGCTTCCATGACTTACAATTTCAAGCTCCGAAGAGCCAGATGAAGTTTTCCTATCTCTAGGGCTGGTTTGAGTATTGCCTTAAGAAATCTAGTCGTCCCAAGAGAAAGCTTAATGTCAAACCTCACTCAACCTTCTTCGTTGGTGGAACTACACAATCCCATGAGGGAGCAAGAATCTCAATGAACTGTCTACCTCCCTTTCATTCAACAGTTCCACCATTGCCTAGTGATGCTGAGGATGATGTTTGTACATCTGTTCATTCTTCACACCCTCCCAACATCACTCCACTCAATTTTCATGCATATTTGGTTGTGAGTCCTTCGAGTTCCCATATGCATTCTTTTCTTCGACCTCTATCTTCATACCCTAGTGTTCCTACGGATGATGTTGTCTTGTGTTCATCCATTCTAGACTCCTCACTTGTTGTGAATGAGGAACAACCCACTGACGGAGTTGGTGTTGCACATCCAACATGCACTGTCATTCATGAATAGTATGAGTGGGAGCTTGAACATCAACACTCCGCGAAGGATGACTCCCTTCCCTCTGAGCTCCCTCCATTCCTTCCTAGCTTCTTTGGTTAACCTACCATCCATGATTTTTTATGTGTGTCTTCATCTATGGATGCACCCATTATTGATCACTCATAGGACTCACCGGATGTTAGTCCATCATTCGACAACAGAGCGGATCAGTTATTCATTGAATATCCACTTGTTCCTTCATCTGTCTTTTTCGAAAACACAGAGGATGAGTTCGTTCACTTTTCATCTACCCCTCTATTTGATTCATCTGATCATGAGGATGTCAAATAATTCATTGATTTTTCTAATCGTGGTGGTCGTGATTTATTTACTTCCATTTTTTATCACAATCATGAATCTATCATAGTTGATCTTTTGAAGCCACCGGTTTATGATGATCTACCTGATGAAGAAGTTGAGACACCCAAGATTGTTGAGGCACTTCAGCCCGAGTTGATGGTTATGTTAGGTCCTCTCTCTCTTGGGGTTAGTCCCACTTCTGATCATGAAACTGTTCAATCACCCAAGGCTCCTCATCACTCATCTGTATGCATTGAAGATCCATCTCACACACAAATCACACTTCCTCCACTCAAACTACACGATCCCATTGCTCATGCATTGGAGGAGTCTTACATTTCTAGCACTCATTCACGGTGCAAGTTATCTTTGTCTCTTTTGTTTTCTTGCATGTCTCAATCAAGAGTGTTCTTTTGCTTCAAATTTTCACGTAGTGTCACACAACACCATGATAAGTCCACGGACTGTCCGTCATACACATGCACTCAATTATGTCTCGTGGGCACTTTGAAACACGAAGTGTGGCTATCTTCATTGTCATATCTTTCTTGTATGTTGGTCCACACAACTAGGTTACTCGTGGACCATGCCTTCACCCACATCGGTCTACCAATGCACTGATGGCTACATTGGAAGTTTCACTTCATGTGATCAGGCCCATGCACCATTAGTGTAGTAGGAGTAGTGCGTTGTACAGGTAAATCCCCTCTGTGGACAAAGGCGATCCCACTAGCCTAAATGGGGTATAGGAACAATCAAACAACGCTAACACACAGGTTCCTAATTGCAAAGTAAGGCTAATGATGAGAGCCTACCTCGAATCCAATGCTAGTATTCGTAGAAGAGTCGTCACTTCTGTTCTTTCGCTTCAGCTGGTCACAATCCTCACGATCCTCGTGAACAGACACCTGCACATGCAAAGAACAAGACAAATACAAGCATAAAATCCAAAAAATGCAACTATGTATCAGTCAGAAAGGATACAACTCAAACATCATTATAAAGACAATATGAGTGGAACCATAATGATAGTCGTCTATTATTATTGATAAACAAAAGAGAATACAACCAAGTTCTGACATCAAATCCTCCTTTGGCTGGGTGATCAGAAACACATGCCTTGCAAAGCTAGTAGGGGATGGGGAACAAGCCTCTCTCTCCTTGATTACTTGGACATGGATCTCCTCCTTAAAGATATAGCCTCATAGGGATGAACAAGGCCTCTTGCAACATGAGCTTAGCAATTCTCAGACTTTGGGACTTAGAATTGGGAGCTTGAAAAGTAGAATTACTAACTAGCTTGTCAAAGGGAAAAGAACAAGCTTATATAGAGGTAGGAGGAGTAGATAAGACCATCCACCTGATGCATGGGATTTTTCTTATCATTAGGAAGCTTCCATGAGAGGTGGATAACTACTTCCCTCCTTGGGAGATTTGAAGCCCAACTGAACTAACTCAAACTGGAATCAGTTCATGGATAGGTTAGAAGGAACCTTCGGAAGTTTGTTTGTTAAAAATTTTACCCAACTGGGTTGGTGCTAGTGCGACTCTGGGATAGAGCACCAGCTGGCGCGCCCTCTTTGGAGGATTTCCCCCATTGGCATGAGTGATACACTGTGGAACAACACCAATGGAGAAAGGGCTATATTTTTGGGTATTTTGCAGCATATGGAGTACATACTTTAAGGGATATAATGCAGGTGTTTTCAAGTTATGTCACTTCTCACAGGTCCCGGAATAGGTCCTCTAATGTTCGGGAAAAGGGGTAACAGGGACGTACAAAATAGTGTGTAACAGATGCCCCCTAAAGCATGAAGCCCAAGAGAGAGAGGGGTGAAGTGCTTTACAAGAACATGGTCGACTGAAAACACGGCCGCCAGAGAACCTGCACGAAGTACAACTGATATCTCAAATACATGATTTACTTGGTATGGGCGCAGCCATCCATAGCAGAGTACATAAAAATTTGGATCCAAGGTATGGATGCAGCCATCCATCGAGGATCGGTGAATAGAATTAGCCATGGTCGCATCCATCCAGTGAATGAGTCATGTAGTGATTATAATAATCCACAAAATGCAACCTGGATCTCAACAGACAAAATCCAGGGTCTTGCGCTCCAATTCGACCCGAACAAAGTACAAGTTCAAGCATGCGAATATAGGAGTCGAAGTCGAACATGCGAGAACATCGTCTAATTACCAGCCAATGATGAAAACTATTAACAGACACGAGAGGTACCACCAATAATGACAATGGTCCTCAAGGTACTATAGGTACAATCCACAGCGTGTGAATCAGTGAGCCGGTGTCGAACACCCATAGAATCATCTGATCGGAGGCCAATGATGAAAACCTCGCGTCGAACACGAAGAACCTGCCATTGAGGCATGCAGGCTCCAAGGCACCTGAAGGGTGTCTCGAAGTCAACTTCCTGGATAATGAGCTGAAGTTGACAGGAAGTGACCTTGATCGAAGGTGGGCCATAATGCTTCCCACATCATCGACACGAGACAGAGAAGGATAAAATGTTTTGTGTGAAGTATCAGAGGGAGGTTGAGTATTCTACAGAGGTCAACTTCTCTTGAACATATCGGCGACACGACAATGGACTTGGCAGTATTTGACATCAAATGATCAGGGGTCATGGTGACAAAACGATGAGTAGATGAATGGTCAAACAGGATAACCCAAACCCACGGAGGCAAGTGTGAAACAAGATGAGATGTCCCCCCCCAGACACGAATGCAGATGAGTGCCATGTTCAAGAGCGACATACTGCCGACACAAAGATGATTACAGTTCCTTTATTCCCCCACCATTTCTGGCGAGTACCCCGGTTATTTTTGGATGACAAGCTTGATGGGGATAACATGTGCTTGAGAGGTGTCATTTTGACGGAATCCGATGTCATTAAGTTTTAACGAGACTGGAAAAGGAAGAACTCGACGTCTTTTCATGTTTAGAGAGTTTGAAAAGACAGCGAGAAGGAAACTCCAGGGGTGTCCTTTTTCGTAAAGTTGTGTCTCTCGAGTCCGAAAAAGTATAAAACCATGCTCGAAAGAACCGCTCGATCATTACGACCGAGGAGTACTTTTCATAAGTAGTGACTCTGATATGAAAAAGTAAAAAAGCGATCAAAACCACGTCGCTTCATGACCGTTAACAAACCGGAAACGACAAGAGTCCGACGATCTTTTCGTTTTTAAATGGTCGGAAAAGGGTTTAAATACGACCGCCTCTCATATCCGTTTAATGAGTCGAGAGAACCATCTCGACATTCTTTTCACGTTTAGAGAGTCAGAAAAGAGCAAAATATGACTCCAAAGTGACTTTTTCGTTTATTTACCAAGTCCGAAAAAAGTATAAAATACAACTCGTTTCACCACCAAAGCTGCATAAACACCTGTCGCTGCACAAGAAATCGGCGTAAAATCCATTTTTGACACAAATATTCATAAAATGACTTTTGAAAGCCTATTTAGTGGTCAAAAAGCTATAAAATGGTGAAAATGGTAAAATAAAAATTACTTTTCACTTTTTACCTTTGGAGAGTGACATTAGGGCTTTTTGGAGTGCGATCTTCAGTTGGTGATTGCAACCGATCTAGTGGACCATTTCGAGCACCGTCAGTGCCAGGTAAGAGGTCTTGTCCTTAGCTCCATTTTCATCCATTTAGAATTTTTTTTTTTGTTGCATTTTCATCTCCTATGGGGAGGATTTTGAATTTAGGGGTTGCGCGCATTGGCGCGGGTTTCGGGCACGGACCCGCACCAATGGGGCAAGTTCCCCATAGGGCGCGCGCCCATGGGCGCGACTGTTTTAGAAACAGTGGCGCCAACGGTCGCGCACATTTTTTGGAAAATTTTAACAAATTCAAACCCTTTTAACCTGCAATTTCAAGTTACTTGAGAGTCTAATTCACTATTTTGGCTTTTGTTTGCAGGGAAATCCACAAAAATGGTGATTATATGGAAGGAACGGGAACATGACCAAGTGGACAAATTGGCTTTGGCAGATGAGGATTGCATGGAAGCTCTCAGAGCGTGTGGGCTCAAAAAATATTTCATGCTATCCTATTTGTGAGCTCAGCCAGAGCTCCTGTAGTATCTTATCGATTTATGGGACATAGAGGAACAGGTGTTCCGGATACGGGATCAGGTGCTGGAGTTAGACGGGTCAGATGTCTACTTTCTAACTGGATTGTCGCGATGAGGGCCGGTGCCTCGATTGACTGGGAGCGGGCCATCTGGAGAGAAGATGGATGAGGTGAAGGCTCCAGTTTGCCCAGAGGCAAAATATGGGCAGGGTAGTTCGAAGGTGGATATCCCCACCGTTCAGGACCTGACACTGAGAGCATTGCTATTCACCTTTACACAAGCTGCGGGGGCACAAGCGCCCCATGAAGCTATGAAGAACCACCTATTATAGCAATGGAGTGCCTTAGCCCGACGATCTTCAATTGGGCGTCAGCTGTGACAACCAATATGAAGAGGCAACTGACAAAGGCCAAATGGGGCAAGCTGCAACAGTTCGGGTATGGTTCCATCTTGGTGACGTTCTTCTTGGAATGTGTGCCAAGCTTCTAGGGCTAAGGGGCCTTTGTAGTAGACCCAGCACCTCGAGAGCCGAGGATGGCTCGATGGGCGACACTGATGCTGAGGGGTGGTGGCGGCCAGTAGATGTCATTTAGACCTGAGTTCTTCGGGTGGCTTCACCGCCAACTAATAGTGGTGGAAGACTAGCCGTATACGGGGACAGACTTCACTGGAGACCCTGACCTTCCCCTGCCGGAGGGAGAGGACTGGGATGAGGAGATTGGTACGTCCTCATTTTTTGATTTTGTATTTTTATGATTTTTTTGTTAGTACATGCTTGTCCTAATGACCTTTATATGCACATGCAGACGTCAGCCCAGAGCATCCAGCTGGCATGTCTCCCATTGCGAGGAGACATCCAGTAGCAGCAGCAGAAGGAGCAGATCCTCAGAAGGAGGGTGGTGACAGAGGGGAGCTCATCCAGAACCTCGAGGCTATCACTCGAGGGATCCCAGATTACGCTCGGCTAGCGGATGTCCCGTTAGCGTACCAGAGGCACACAGTGGGGATGCCGACTCGTATCCACCGTCTCCTGAGGCACTTATTGCGAGTGGTGACGTGCTACCATGAGCACCACCAGGACTAGATACTTAGGCTTTTCCTTTCATGCATATTTTTTGAGAGACATGTTGTCTCCGGATGTATTCAGATAAACATGTATTATTTTTTGATGATGCACGGGGTGCAAACATTTTGGACACACACACACACACACACATATATATATATACATATGTTTTATGGTTTATTGTACTTTATGATTCTTGTGTTATAATGAATCACATGTTATGCAAATGCCTGTCCAACACATAATTAGCTAATGCATCGGTTAACGTATTAAGTCGTCTTGGAATATGCTGATAAGTAATGAAATCAAAATCCCTTTCTAATAACTTAACACGTAAATACAACCTTAAAATCTGATGATCTCTGACGGAATAACGTCCATTGAGTTGGTGGACTACAAGCTGAGAGTCCAAGTTCACAACCAATGTGCGAATGCCGAGGATAATCGCCTCAGCTAATAATTCAATCACAGCACTATATTCAGCAACATTGTTTGTTGTACAACCTAGACAAACCCCTTGAATGTCTACTAACTCACCATTAGGATCGTATATCACCCATGCCACAGATGACAAGCTGTGTGTACTACGGGAAGCACCATTAGCGAAACCAATGTAAGGCGATCCAGACATCTGTTCAAGAAGCAAAAGACACAATAAGCGGCAATCATGCCGACATACTAAGGCAAAAAATATAAAAAACATGCACACACAACACACTTGTTGAAAGCACACGTATATACAAAATGAGAGTGCCTGGACTCATGCATAGTATTTTTTTAGATAAAGCCCATTTCGAGGCTTATCTAGGGGATTGCCTTCATAATCAATAAGCTCGTAGGCACCTTTTTGCAAAAATCTTTTCACAATGTAGGGCCCGTGCCACATAGGCTCGAATTTTCCTGCTCCCAGCTTATTGTTAGCTTGATCATAGAGAAGTACTAAGTCTCCCTCAATGAAAGAGCGGGGGTTAACAATATTATCGAAGTGAGTTTTCACTCGTTCTTCTGAGCTTCAATAGCTAAGGAGGCTAGACGACGAGTCTCATCCAGCCGTTCTAAGTAAAGAAGACGCTCTTCTACTGGAGTAGTATCAGGGAGCAATTCGACGACTATCTTTAATGAAGGAATCTCACACTCAATAGGAAGGGTCACCTCTAGTCCATAAACTAACTAAAAAGGAGTGAAACCGGTGGCGTCCTTCACGGAGGTACGGTAGGCCCACAAAGTAGAGAACAACATCAGATGCCAATTGGACTTATGCATGCCAATAGTGCTTTGAAGCATCGTGACCAAAACCTTGTTTGCTTGAGGATAGTACAGGGTCGAACTATCATGCCTAAGGCCCAACTGGGTTGTTAACTCGATCATCATGTGATTACGAAAATGCTTTCCGTGATCAGTGACGATGGCTTGGGGTACTCCGAACCACGAAATAACATGGTTAAACAAAAATTGCACCGCGGTGTGACCGTCTTCAGACAATGTAGGCATCGCCTCGGCCCATTTTGTGAAATAATCAACAGCAACGATGATGTACCCATGCCCCCCGGCCGAGCGAGGGTTACAGGTCACATAATCAATGCCCCATTTGGCAAAGGGACCAACGGTTACAACGGGGTGCAGTGGAGCAGGGGGTGCACGCATCTTCCGTTGGTAAATCTGGCACTCATGACATGAACAGACAGCAAGAATGCAATCCTTGAAAATGGAGGGCCAGAAATAGCTAGCACAGAGGATTTTCTGTGCAGTGGCATATCTAGACATGTGACCACCACACGCACCAGAGTGGCAGTCATTTAGAATTCTCTCTGCTTCTTCAAGAGTCAAGCATCGGTGAAGAACGAAATCAACACCGAGATGGTACAGGGTGTCCCCAATGATGCGATATGGTTGGGCTTGATGTCGGATCCATCGACGAGCATCCTTAGAGGTCTCAGGACGGAAGGAGGACGTTTGCAGTAGACAATAATATCCCCGTACTAGGGATCGAGGGTGCTAATGAGGAAGAGAGTTTCGTCTAGAATGGAATCCTCTAACTGAGAGGAGGCAGCAGTAGATGGCAAAGAACACAATAATTCAGCGAAAACAAGTGATTTCTTAGACTTGGCAGCAGTAAATTCCAAGTCAAACTCTTGGAGGATGGCTATCCACTTCAAGTATTTTCCCCCCAGCAACTGTCGTGATAGAATGTAAGTAATAGGGTTGCAATTGGAGATCACTGTCGTGGTACGCAACAAGATGTAATGATGGAAGCGTTGAACAATGCAAACAGCGGCTAGTGCCAACTTCTCGACATAAGCATAGCGAGATTCCATGTCCAACAAATTGCGGCTAAGGTAATAAATAATGTGTTCAGTGCCATCATCGTCATCCTGAACCAGAACCATACCGATGGTGGTGTCAGCAGCGGCCAGATACAACGTGTAATCGTGATGATAATTCGGAGGCTGCAACAAAGGGATGGAAACCAGAAGAGTTTTAAGATGTGCAAAAGACTCTTCAGCTATGGCATCCCATCGAAACGGGGTGTCGCGCTTGAGTAACCGCGTGAAACCTTTTGCCACCTCGGCATAATTCAGGATAAATCATCGTAAGAAATTTGCTTTACCCTGCAAACTCTGTAGTTGCCACAAAGAGGCAGGGGGAGGAAGACTCAAAATGGCTTCGACTTTAAGGGGATCCAAGTGGATGCCCTCTCAGGAGACGATAAACCCGAGAAGTCGACCAGATTCCATGCAGAAGACACATTTGTGCGGATTAAGTCGGATATTGTAGTGTCGACAGCGAAGAAAAATCTAGCGGAGATGCGACGGATGGTCTTGGCGCTTAGCCGAATGAGCGGGAATGTCATCCAGATAAGGTTGCATGATGTTCCGGATATCATGAAAGGCATAAGACATCACATGTTGGAAAGTGGCACCAGCATTCTTGAGACCGAAAGGGAGCTTTTTATAAGCGAAAGTACCCCACGGACAGATAAAGGCCATCTTGTGTTGATCGGCAGGCGCGATATTAATCTGGTTGTAGCCAAAAAAGCCATCCATGAATGAATATATCTCACTCCCAGCACACTTGTCAATGAGTTGGTCAATGAACAGTGTGGGGTAGTTATCTTTCGGGCAGGCTCGGTTAATATCGCAATAATTGACACAGACGCGAATAGTACTTTGCTTCTTATCTACAGGGACAATATTAGAGACCCAATCTATGAGCGGGATAGGGTAAATGAAACTAGCTTTAAGAAGTTTTTCAACTTCTGATTTGATTGCTGCAGCCTTGCGGGGGTGCACAGGGCGTAAACGCTGACGAACAGGTTTAGCTCCTGGATACGTAGGTATCTCATGCACTACGATGTTTGGATCAATGTCGGGCATCTCTTCATACGACCATGCAAAGACGTCATGGAACTCGTGAAAAAGAGCTATATAGATTTGAATTTCCTCAGGAGTGCAAGTGACTCCTATGTAGATGTTCTCGACAATCCCTGGTTTAACAAAGATGTCGATAGGTTGGGTCTGCGTAATGTTCCCCAAATTCCCTTCAGACGATACTTGATAGACCTTAATAGGTGTCTGAAGAGGTTGTGAAGGGAGACACAGAGCAAACTGCTCGAGACAAGCCAACGTTTCCCTAAGGGTAGGGAAAAATGAGGAACAGTGATGAAGATTGAACCACAGAGGTTCCTCGAGAGACATGGTCTATATGATGGCTTCGTTGGAAGGAAATATTTCCTTTAATGGATCCGAGGAGTCACATTCTCCAAGCCAAGGGGAATAGTCTTATGATTCAAGAGCTCTGCTTAAGGAAGCAGATTCAGTAGGAGGAGCTGATACAATAGCAATTTCGATGTAGTTGAGCTCGACGAGACTCAACGGCATCTCCTCGCCCCACGATTCTATCTGGTCGATGGGAAGAAGGACCCAGGGATCAGAACGAACCAAAATCATACTGATGGAGGTGAGGTTTGGAGGTGCGAGTGAGAAAAAACCCATGAGGGCGGGATCTTTGAAGAGCCCGGCTCCCACACTCTCGAAAGGGATGGAGGTATGCTCCACGAAACACACATTGCCTTCAGAAGAAGAAGCGAAGAAGGAGAGCTGGTCTACCATGACAATTTGCCCCTGGTGAGGGAAATGTATGACACGGAAGAGGGACGAAGCCACGGCATGCATGGCATATGTCCAACTCCGGCTTAGAAGGAAGTTGTAAGTAAGATTTGCGTCAATGACCTCAACTTCTACTTCAACGGTTTTCCCTTCTAAAGTAATCGGCAATCATTGAAGAATACCATAGGGACGAGATTCTCTCCCATCAAAGGCTTCCAGCGTCGTGGGAGACTGGGTCAAAGTCGGAGACCCGATCGCTTTCCAACAAGCAATAGACATGATGCAAGTTGACGCGCCTTCATCAATAACCGTACAATGAATCATTTTTGAATTGATGATGACTTGTATGAGAAAGGCGATTTGATGAGGCAGCCTTGGGACATGGCTCTCGAGATCAAAGGTGATCAAATCCGAATTTTCCGGGTCGATGCCACCGATGGCCGATAGCAGGGACTTCCTCGGAGGGGGTCGGATTGTCGTCTCAGTACTAGGTCTCTCGATGTGGAGCGGACCAGAACTGGATGGAGGAGTGCTTGAGGGAACCTCAGGTTCCTTCCCGGCAGATGGCAGATACTCCTTTGTTCAAGTCATTACATGAACGGGAATGGATCTAGCCATGAAGACTTGGGAACCAAAGGGAGACGAAGATGAAGATGGATCAGCCACCATTTGAGTCTGTTGAGAGGGGAAAGGTTCTTTCAGAATCACAGGAATCCCAAGAGAACCTTTCAACAAACGACTAACCTCGGACCACCTTGGGAAGTCTTTGGTATAGTGATCCTCATCACAGATGAGACAAGGATACTTGGGTTTGCACTTGGCTCCTTCCTCAGATGGAGGTTTGGGGGAATCCTGTTTAGGTTGCTCAGACTTATTCTTTGCTTTCCCCTTTTTCTTTCTTTTCGAGGCCTTGTTCGCCTTGGTGGACTGGACAACGTTAACCTCAGAAGTACTTCCAGGATTAGAACCACCCTGAGAAGTGTTTTCGTGAGAAGCATCCGATTTTTTCTTCCCAGGGTTCGAGGATGATTTTTTCGACGACAGATTCACAGAGCCAATAACCCCATCAATAGATGGCTTTGGTGGAGCTTTGGATGTACCGTGTCTCGGGGCATCAGGAAAATACTCATATAAAGTACCTGACTGAGAATAAACCAAGTCAAGGTACTGAGCACGCGTGATAGCTTGCTCTTCAGTTACGCAAGCTCCCATGGCAATGTCCTGTGCGATCTTAGGGACGAAGGAAGTTGTGAACCAATCGGTGAGGAGTTGATCAGGAATCCAGAACTTGATCAACCAACGACGCCTTCTCCATTCATGTATGTGATCAAAGATGTGCGTAGCCGTGTCTTGCTTGAGAGATGTAAGGAGATGAGTTCCTGTCTCGTACCGAATGGGTAACTGAAAATGAGTGAGGAATGCAATTGCCAATGAATTAAAATCCTGAAAAGATGCACGGGTCAATTCAATGTACCATTTAGTAGCGGAGCCGGTGAGAGTCCTTTGGAACAGGCGAAGCCGAACGAAATCGTCAAGCCATGAATTGGACGAACACCAGAGGTGATAAGTCATTACATGGGCTTGAGGGTCCTCTCCAGCTTTGCCGTCAAACTTGGGACAATCGTCGGGTATCTTCGTTGGAACTGGCGGCCATTGTGGATTATGCAAGATAGGATCGTTGGTTAATTTCGACACATCGGGCAGTTCCAACATTGCTAAGAATGGTAGTTATGGGTTGAAGGACATCTGCGGATATGAGGTAGGGCCAGAGTTCCACCCAGTTGTTGGTTGCCCCCATTGACCTTGTCTTGACGGGCCAGGTCCATAAGGGTTATATCCATAACCGGTCGGTTGATTCTGGTTCTTCCCCCCAACACCCCATTGGTTACCATACTGATCGGCAGGAGCAACATTGGGTTGCTGATAATTTTGATAAGGAGTGGCCTGCGGCTGTTGATAATTTTGATACGGGGCAAATTGATTTTGCCCCTGGGGTTGCTGGTATCCATACGGTTGCTGGGCTCCATATTGAGCCTGGGAACCAGGATGCATTTGATAAGAAGGTTGGGATTGATACCCACCTTGTGACTGGAGACCAGTTTGATTCTAGGGCTGGTAACCGGGTTGAGCTTGAGAAGCAAGAACCATCTGCATGCCCGGTTGAGCAGGCCCAGAGAGATATCCTTGTGAAGACTGAGGTTGGTCCATCTGGACGGAAGGTTGTCCTGGTTGGTTCTGAGACAGACCTACTTTCCCAGAAGGTTGAGTTTGCTGGGTGTTTGGTTGTCCTTGCACAACCGAAGGTTGTCCTTGCAAACTAGATGGTTGACTAAGCTAAGCAGCGGGCTGGCCTTGCTGCATGTAAGGCTAGCCACCCTACCCAGAAGGGTACCCTTGCTGGGTTCCAAGTTGTCCTTGTTGCGCGTAAGGTTGTCCCGGATTCCCGTAGGGTTGACCTGAAGGGTATCCCTGCTGGACTCCGGGTTGTCCTTGTTAAGCATAAGGTTGTCCCGAGTTTCCAGAAGGTTGCCCAAGATAGGTAAAAGACGGACCACCAAAGGCCGAAGGTTGTCCCTGGGAGGGTTGTCCTTGCGAGCCTCCAAGTTTTCCTGGATAGGTTTGGCCATAATACTGCTACCCATAATTAGGCTGCATGTAGGATGGCTAACCTTGGTATGATGGTCCTTGATACGGCTACCCTTGATTCAGACGGAATTGGCCACCACCATAACCAGTGGTACCCCAAGCAACATTCAACGGAATTGAAGACTCAACCGCGGGTTGAGTTGGCAAGTAGGTATACAAATGATGACCTATAGGGTCATAATAGGGGCCTTGCGCGCCTGGATTTTGGACAGCATGCAAGTATTGAGAATATGCCCCCCTGCTGGAATGGTACCAGAAAAAGGTGGGGCACTGCTTGCAGGATGAACAACTCTGGCTGCATATGCCGACTGACCACTATGTACTGGACCACGGGATGGGCCAGCAACAGTAGTTACGATGGAAGAAGCCGTAACGACACCAGCAACCGGAGTTGAAGATGCGACACAAACGGTCGGATTGGTCAGAACTGACGTGACAGCGATATTGTGAACTTGGGAAACAAAAGATCCCTTAGTGGGAACGATATTATTATCCCACATAGAAGAGGAATTCCCAGAGCCCATGGCATCCCTCAAAGATCTATAGCGCGCAGGCACTGTAATACCGAGAGGTGTAATAGTGTAGGGCATAGATATGACCAAGGATGTGGCCGGGATAGGAGTCTCAATACTTGACATAACAGGTATTCCACTTGATATAGGAGATGTGTCTTCCATATCAGAAGAAGCCATCAGGGGTGAAACACCAGTAGGAGTAGAGGGATAATCCTCTTCAGAAGGCTCCCAAACAGGGTTCCAAAACAAATCGTAAATCTCATCCTCTAGAGCACGAGAGTTCAACAGTTGGACACTTGGAATAACAGGGAAAGTGTCACCACAAACCGGTGTCTCAGGAGTAGCAAAAGAAGGAGACCCTTGGTTACTCGGGACGGGAGACAAGATCGATGGATCCGCCAGGATGATCGAATTGAACAAATCCTAGACAAGCTAACGATGAAAGACCCTACTCAAAACTAACACAAAAAAGATCTAACAAGGTAAATGTAATCGTGGTCGAATAAATTTTTAAGACATTAGAACACAACTTGACCTTTTCATGTTTTAAGAGTCGAGAAAAGGACAAAAGATGACTCTAGTCGCCTTTGAATATTTAGTGAGCCCGAAGTGACAAATGCTCAAGTGAGCCTTTTCTTTTAAGGAGTCCGAAAAGGATAAAAAAAGTGACTACTCTGGAGAAACTAGGCAAGGGGTTTACCAGACGATCCATAAAACTACATATACACCTTAGTAATCATATGAAAGCCAAGGACTTTCCGTACAGCAGTCAATCTTCTCGAATGCTGTGTTCGGTGCGTTACGGGCTGTAAGGCGGTAGACACGGCTTCCTATGGATCAAGGATGATAACCTAGTGGAGTCTCCCCCTATATACGTGACGGTACGTGGGAGCACAAGTCCGCACTAGACCACAGTTGAGTCACACAATGAGGAATCACCCAACCTTAATGTGAGAACAAAAGTGACTAGTTTTAACGACGCTGGAGCACGTCTCCTGCCTAGACCTCTAGAATGTGAGCGTTATGTTCCAATGCGTTTTTAAGTTTATTCGATTTATTTTAAAGTTGATCTTGAGTTAAGTTTCGGCTTTCAGGTCCTACCGTATGTAATTTCTCAAAATCCCTAAATGCAATCTATATGCCAAAACATGTCATTCCATTCGATGAATGCTAATTACAAGAGAGTTAGAGAGCTTTCATGCAAACGAAATGATCACAAACAACAAAGAGTTTCCCTAATGCAGCTAATGCAAATCAATAAACTTTTTCTTTTAAGATTACTAAATCACTAATCGAAATGAAAAGTCCTAATTTTCATTAACTGTTTCAAAGCAAAAGAGATTTTCTTTTTCAATAACGGAAAAATGCATTAAAGAACTTTTGAGAAATAATACAAACAAATTCTAACCAATACACACATGTTCAGTTCCTCAAAACATAAATCAAACATCCAAAGAATCAAAAAGGTCCCAAAGACAACAATGAGCCGTGTGATCTGGGCTCAAAGTGAGACGAAGCAGAATTCAAGTGAAGATAGGGAAAATCACCCAAATAACGCAAAAAAATGATTAACAACTACCCAACAAGTGTAAGGGAGAAAAAACAAGAGTCGACTGGACCACAAAAAGATCAAAACACCTTACGAGGGCTCGATTCACAAGGCCACTAGATGCCCTAGGGCTAGAAATGTGAAATTGATAGAAAAAAGCAAACACCCAAAGGGTAGCAATCGAAACCAGTCAAATCACACTCCAACACACTTAAGTAGTGTAATAAAGGTAATTAGGACAAAACCAAAGCTCAAAAATTTGAGAACCAAGCAAACTTCAAAAGTTTACAGGCCTGCCGCGACTGTCAGGCTACAACTAGCGCCTTTCAGGGATTGGCGCGGGTTGTAAGTGTGCAACATGCACCAACTGGCACGACTGTCACGCTATAAACTAGCGCCAGTCGAGTTTTCTATGGAAAAAATAAAAACAAAAGAGCCAAGGCCAAACCAACAATACCTAAGTACTCTCAAGAGACAGAAATAACACAGGTATCCAACACAGGAAACTAAACAAGCGGGAGAAACCAAGGAAACAATCAAGGAACAAGGCAAGTTCCAAGTCGTTCAGTTTGCAAACCAAACCGGAGATGGACTGAAGTAGCGTTGATCTACTTCACTAATGGAAAGCAATAGCGTTTCGAAGGCTATCTGGCCAGAATTCAGGCTCCATCTAAAGTTTACAAATCAAACAACAAGACAAGATAAACAAACAAGGCAAAAGCCAAACTCCCCAACGGAGTCGCCAAATTGTTGTGCAGGTAAATCCCCTCTGTGGACAGAGGCGATCCCACTAGCCTAAATGGGGTCAATCAAACAACGCTAACACGTAGGTTCCTAATTTCAAAGTAAAGGCCAATGATGAGAGCCTACATCGAATCCAACGCTTATATTTGTAAAAGAGTCATCGCTTCCGTTCTTTTGCTTCAGCTGGTCATAATCCTCACGATCCTCGTGAATAGACACCTGCACATGAAAAGAACAAAACAAATACAAGCATAAAATCCAAGAAATGCAACTATGTATCAGTCAGAAAGGATACAACTCAAACATCATAGTAAAGACACATGAGTGGAACCATAATGATAATCGTCTATTATTATTGATAAACAAAAGAGAATACAACCAAGTTCTAACGTCAAATCCTCCTTTGGCTGGGTGATCAACAACACATGCCTTGCAAAGCTTGTAGGGGATGGGGAACAAGCCTCTCTCTCCTTGATTACTTGAACATGGATCTCCTCCTTAAAGATTTAGCCTCATAGGGATGAACAAGGCCTCTTGCAACATGAGCTTAGCAATTCTCAGACTTTGGGACTTAGATTTGGGAGCTTGAAAATGTAGAATTACTAAACTAAGACTTGTCAAAGGAAAAGATACAGCATATAGAGGTAGGAGGAAGTAGATAGAGACCATCCAACATGATGCATGGAATTGTTCCTTATCATTAGGCAAGCTTCCATGAGAGGTGGAGAACTACTTCCCTCCTTGGGAGATTTGAAGCCCAACTGAACTAACTCAAACTGGAATCAGTTCATGGATAGGTTAGAAGGAACCTTCGGAAGTTTGTTTGTTAAAAAATTTACCCAACTGGGTTGGCGCTAGTGCGACTCTGGGACAGAGTGCCAGCTAGCGCGCCCTCTTTGGAGGATTTCCCCCATTGGCACGAGTGATACACTGTGGAACAACGCCAATGGAGAAAGGGCTATATTTTTGGGTATTTTGCAGAAGGTGTCTTCAGGGCGTATGGAGTACATACTTTAAGTGATACAATGCAGGTGTTTTCAAGTTATGTCACTTCTCACAGGTCCCGGAATAGGTCCTCCAATGTGCGGGAGAAGGGGTAACAGGGATGGTGACAAAATACTGTGTAACATAGTGTTTGCTTTCAGTTGGCTACTTGCATGCTTGTTTACTTTCATGTTTTGTTTGCTTGTTTGTGTGTTTTCTTCTTTTCTTACTTGTTTTGCTTTCACTTTTACTTCTGCTCTTTCTTTGCTTTGTTGTTTGTTTAATTTGTTCATAGGTTAGTTTGCATGAAACCATGTGTGACTTATGAAACGAGTTGGGTAAAGTACAAGAGGGTTTGTATAGCTATCGCTACTTGGTTATCTGTCATCTTGCCTCAGTATGATGAACTTGTTACTCTTAGTCCATGATATGTCAAAGGAAAATAAGTACTTTTCGAAGTGAACCTTAATGTAAACACAACACTTGTGTGCTAACCAATGTCACCTTCTCTAATCGATTTTTTTTGGGTTAACCCTCAGTCAAGTAGAGTAAGGTGAGGGGGAAAACATTAACAAGAACGTCAGAGATATAATAAACTACTTCTCTATTGGAACAACCTCCAGTGCTATCCAAAAGTCAGGATCCCTCTTCCGCCTCTAAAATGAATAAGTGCTATGCACAATGAAAATGAAAAATGAAAAAAAAATGAAAAGTAAAAAAAAATAAAAAATAAAAATGAATAAGGTGAAAGAAGAGAAAGGCTTCTTGCGTAGGGAGGTGATGAAAGTAACTCCATCGGGGTACTGACCAGGCTCGCTAGCAACGGAGCCCTGCTTGTGTTCCTATGTGACTCGATCGGGGTATTTTTCAGGCCTACTGGCAGTGGAGCAACACCAGAGATGAAACTAAGACTTTGACAACTATACTGCTTGTGCACCTATATACCCCTCAACCCCAATCGAAACAACTATGTTGCCTTGGCTTGGAATTTGTGTCAATCGACTAAGAGTTTGGTAGATGCTACATCTTACATCACGTTAGTGTGAAACCAAGATGAGCTAAGAACTAAAAAATACTTCCGGAGGTGTTAGACTTGCTTTTCACGAACAAGGTGTATGCAGAGAGCTGGAGTTCTACCAGTGTGTCGCCAAGTGTTGTAGTGGCTACAACCACCCTCCAAAATTTTTCCTTATCCTGTTTTGGAGCCTCCCTACCAACCTTGCATAGTACATTGTCTTGCTTCATCAAGTACTCAAGCTTCAGTGCTTTCCTCACACAAAGGCAGCTTGTCGAGCACAGTCGATCCATTCCCCTCATAGGCTTCTTACACGGACCTGGTCCAGTTGCAGAATAAGCATCTTCCCCTTGAAAATTACGCATTCCTAGAGGGAAACCAGCCTGTCCCTCTAGGAATTGTGTAATCCTCTCTGATGACCTGTTAGTCTCCAGCATTGCGCAATCCTGCCAGCCAACCCTCCCAGTAGGGATTCTGCAATGTTTCCCATCAATAGGCAGTTCAGCCCAGGATTTGTGCAAATATAGGTAGAAATCAGCTGTTGGGCCCATAAATTGCGCAATCCCCATAGGCAGTCATCCTAACATACACTCAAGAATGAGCATTTTTCCCAAGTTGTTGAGCACTGGAATGCATGGACAGACTGGTTGACCAGTTCCACCCGGGGCCGAGGAAACTTGACTTGCATGCATGCATGACTTGATCTTCCCATAATAGCAAGAGGAAAAATGCTAAAGGTATCCCATGATTCAGGGAACTATTATTAGAAGCCAAGGTTACATGCAAAGTTGTTTTAGAATTTTCCCTTCAAGTGTCGCTTTTTCCTAGATTTGTGGCATGTGCATCTTGAGACCAAACTTATTTATTTGACACGATAGAGCTCATTCATTCATATCGATCTTGGAGCTCTGATATCCCATAACACATCCAGCTTAGCTATTCACGGGTAAGTGGCCTCAACTTGTCTTTTTCAGCATTTTTGTCGCTTTTTGTGTATTCTCTTGTGTGAGTGTTGTTTGCTTGATTTCTTTGAATGCTTGCTGTCATTGACATATATTATAGATTTTCCTAGCTTTGTTTTGATTTTCATTGCTATCTCACTATTGTTGCATGCATGAAACTGTTTTGCACAGACGTTCACCCAACTAACAAACGACCTCACCCACATGCATGTCAATTTTTTTTCTCAATCTTCCATTCATGTTTTGCATGAAAATTTTATCACTTCTGATATCACAAAGCATTGCC